>JAPQRQ010046077.1:11080-21518 GCA_037367365.1 Apogon talboti | reverse complement strand
GAAAACAGTGACTTTTAGTGTTATTATGTATCATATATATATATGTGTGTGTGTGTGTGTGTGTGTGTGTGTGTGTGTGTGTGTTACTATTATTTATAATTTATTAGTCATTTAATTTCATGAAAATGATCCATTTTCAGGCAAAAAAAATGTAAAATGTGGACTTTAAAAGAACCAGATGAAAATTTGGAGTCATCTAAATCAAAAATAACTGATGCCAATAGATAAAAAATTGAAGAAAAACAGAATAAATACGTAAGAGACAGAGGTCTGGAACACTGATCTGGGCCTCAGTTTGGTTTGAGAGATCATAGATTTATATAAAATGGTGTCTTTACAACCTTAACCACGTATTAGAAAGCCTTTAAGAATAATGATTAAGAGAAGTCCACTAAAATGTTTACATGGTGCATTTAAATGCATCAGGAAGTCCCAGGTGATGGAGTCCTTTTGATTTGGCACAAATCTGGGGGAAAACAGGGAACAATAGGAAGCATCATGGAGGCTGGGGGTGAGTCTGCCCTGATTAGGGCTGTGTTAGTGGAACAAACTGAGGGTTTAAAATGGCACCAGTTTCAGCCAGAGTTTTTCAGGTTAGCTTGGTTTTGCTCACGAAACACCCCCTGTTTTAATGCTCAGTGAACTGACTGTCCATTATTTTCATTAAATTAACCCCTACTTATCTACTGATGTAAAATGTTTAATACCTGTTGATCCACTAATCCTATCAATACATGTAAATAGTTGGTGTAAAATACAGTTAATCATCTTTTCATGGTCATCAGATATGATTCATTTGGAAGTTCAGAGGCTCTGTAGTTACCATGGAAACACTGTCATCTTCTACAACATTGATTCACCAGTAAAACCCATGGAGTTGGATCAATGACAGTGGATGGAGATTCTTGTTTTTGCATTCAGTTAATGATATATTTTGCAGAACAAGCTTCTTTATCTTCAGTTTTCTCTGTTTTGATATAATAACCTTAGAATTCACTCTGAGCTTTAATGAACACCAACATAATCAGTGAATTAAATATAAGAAAATACCAGATTTACACTGAAAAAAGACAAAAAGCAAAGGATAATATAATAAGAAATGATCATAAATCACTTTGAAAGGTTAGATATGGAGAAAAATTCATTTGGAAGTCACCGCAACAACAGCTCTAGGGATATTACAGTCTGAACTTCCTCACTTTTACTGCAGCAAAATAGTTGAATAAGTACTTGTACTTTGAGTATGTGTATCTTTACTTCTACTGGAGTAAAGAATACTTCTAGTTTTGCAAATAATCAGTATAATCAC
This sequence comes from Apogon talboti, assembly GCA_037367365.1. Taxonomy (NCBI): domain Eukaryota; kingdom Metazoa; phylum Chordata; class Actinopteri; order Kurtiformes; family Apogonidae; genus Apogon; species Apogon talboti. The sequence goes on along the minus strand of JAPQRQ010046077.1, from coordinate 20,209 downwards.
AGCTGTGCATGGGCAAAATAAAACCAAATAAAATATATAACTAAAAAAACTGATTGTAATGAAATGGCAATAATTCAATTATTATGTGGAAATGAAATTGTGACAGGTGTCAAAAGGGCTCCAGAAACGCCATAAATCCTGCAGCGGAGTGAGAACACAAAACGACAAAAAGAGTCGACGCAGTGGAGTCGACATCCTGCAGGATCACACATTTACATACAGGCAGTGAGTCAATGAATGCACACATCCACATGGTCTACAAGCAGAATATAATAGTGAGTCAGAGGCTGCGGTGTGACTACAATCTCACGCTTCTCTACTGAAGAATCCTCCTAAAAACAAGACGACACACCGCCTGCAAATGAAATGTGCATGCGTCGACCAGGACATGTGTGTGTTTTCTGCTTCATCAGACCAAAGACGTTTCCTCTGGATCCATAAATATGCTCCATTTTGTGTTTTTTTCTTTTTTTTTATGTGTGTGTGTGTGGTTCTCTTTCATGTGCAGGACGCTGACATCAGGTTTTAATGAGTGCGGCGTTGTTCCCATCATTAGCGCTAATGTGTTTTTATTTGTTGCTGTGCATTAAGGCTGTGTATGGCTGTAAACTGTAATGGGAGCAGCGCATGGCGGTCATTCCAAACAGGTCGAACCGTCTTAATGTGAGCTTTTTTTATGAATACAATGCATTTATAATCAATATAAACAGCACTCGTCTGTCTTTCAAGTCCGGGTTCCTCCTTGTATAACACTCACAAAAACAGGAAAATGTTGCCGTTGTTTTTGTTGTTGTTGTTCCTCTTGGTTCGAGTTTCTAAATCAGTTTTGTGTCTGTTTTTGTCTTCACAACAGCAGTCTGTAACAAACTTTCAGACAAGAAATGGCTGTTGCCGAGTTTGTGCTGAACAATAAGAAATCCGCTTTGACACAGTGAACATAAACAGTCAGTGTCTATAGGAAGTGAAGTGTGAGGCTTGATGTGGATCTCACACATGATTGAAGCTTGGATTCATTTATTTATTTATTTATTAGGTTTTAATGTAGTTTGACTAGATGCAGTGATGCTCAGGTGCATTTTCAGCCAAAACTAGTGCTTCCAGGTAGATGGAAATCCCTGTTCTGTGATGAATGGAGAGGATGATGGTGTTTCGTGATTATTTAATCATCATCATAAATCACCACACTAATATGACAAAATAAGTTGATTTCCAGTCACTAATACAAAAACAAAACTGTCGATACGTGCTGTGATGATGTCATGGCCAAGGTTCATAGGTGCTAAAACAATTAGATTACAGTTGAGAAAATGGTTAACGAAAGACATAAAATAAGAAATAGAAACAAAAATCAACACCATATAGCTTCGGTTTCACGTGGGACACGACCAGTGGCCTCTTGTGTTGTCCACAGTCTATTATTTCTTCACTTCTGTCCTCAACATCTGCTAATCATTATACCCCAATATATTCTGACATTAGTCATTATTGTTTTGTATCCCAGACACCTGTTAGAAAAGAAACACCTGAATTCAGCATGTCCCCATACTTTTTTTTCTAATTTTATATTTTATTTTTGATTTTTTATTGCACAAAAATACACTTACATACTTACAAAACAAGACAATGTCATCCAGTCACAATAACAGGACCAAAGACAACAGACAGATACACGGACAGAAAAAAACAACAAAACAAGAGAAACATATGAAACGAAGAGAGACAAATGGTGACATCACACCTCCTAGATCCTACAAACCCTACTCAAGTACAAAACGATTAACCAATCTGATGTGCTGGTAGATTTTCCATATACTTTATAAATGGTTGCCATATCTTGTAAAACATCTTACTTCTTTTTTGCATCCAGTAAGTTATTTTCTCAAGGGGCACACAACGTCCCAATATAGTTTATATAGACATACAGTAACATGTTGTGAGCCTCCTTTGGACCACATCTTGTAGCTCATGACAGGAATAATATCTCGAATATTGCAGTTCTTCAAGTATCCATCCCTACGTGAAACAACCGCAACCTCTGACAAGACAAGACACGACTTGGATCGCATAATGAGCAGGGCGCCTTGGTTGTTTGTGCAGCTTTGACACCATGGCTCGCCTTAAATGCAGAAATGTTCCACCACATCTAGTTTTCCCATGACACCCTTTGCAAAAGGAGTCACCCAAGATGAGTTTTTCCTTCTCCCAGAGTGATAACAGGTTCAGCCAGACTGTTCTCCAGCGTTGGCACGGCGCTAAAACCAGATTTGGAGGCAGATGAGTGTAGATGTGTGAGACTACATGGCATGTACGTCTGCACATTCCAACGTCCAACTCGTCTGATGTTTTTGCATTTGGTCCTTCTCCAAGTCCAGTTGCCTGGTCTGCTTTGTTGCCTCTGCCAGATGGTGGTTCTCTTGTGGTTATTTCCGTATTATGGGGGTTTTTGCAGGGTGAGGTGCTTGAAACCAGCAATGACAGAGTTCATTGAACAGTTCATTAAAAAAAATATATATACAGTACTGTGCAAAAGCCTTAGGCCACCTTTTTTGGACTTAAAATGATCATACATGCATTTATTTGTTGTCCTCTTTTCTACTGATTCAACAAAAAATACAGGAAATATGTGCACAGCAACAAAAAAACTAAGTCACTATTTAGTGCGACCTCTGACCCCATGACAAGAAGCAGCACAATTAGAAACATCTGCTATGTGTTGAATCAACCCTGGTATAAAACATCAGTAAATTAATGCTATAAATCTCATATTGTCTGAACAAAAGGGTTAAAAACATGTTAAGTGCAAGTAGAGGTCACGCTAAATACGACCACTTTGGTTTAGAGAAGCTGTTTTTAACCTGAAACTGTCGTTTTTCCCACCGTTCATATCCAGAGTGGATCTTAATACAGAGACAGATGCATGTGTGGACATTAGAACTATAATAAACCACCAAACAGAATGTTGGAACAGGATTTTTTGCGCAGGACTGTATATAGCAATAACATAAATGTATTTATTTACCTTTATTTTTCCATGCGGGCCAATTTCGAACCGAAAAATAAAAGACTGACCCTGACTTGAAGAAAGCTTCAGATCATCAGGTAACCATGGTAACGCAGATGCGTGATGGGATTTTACCTGGCACAGTGTATCACCTTAAATGAGGAGGTTTGGTGCCCTTTTGTCTTCCTTGAAAAGTGAAATGTAGACACTCATTCCAACTATACTAATAAAAAACATTCTCCTTGTTTTTCATTCAGTTATTTGGTCATTTGTATAATATATTATACGTAGATTAAATCTGGATTAAAGTCCTGTAAAAGAGTAATTCTCCAGGAAAGACAGCAGCTTTTTAGTCTGAAGGAACATGTAAAGTTTGAGGTGACAGATCCCTGATGACTGTTTCTTTTACTCGTCTGTCATTGAATTGAGTTCCACCTTTCCCTTTAACCGCTGGAATGCGTCAGTCAGTGTTAAGAAGAAAAACACACCGATGATGACACACTGATGATCAAGGTCAGTCTCAAGTACTCAACAGAGGAGTCGGTCAAAGTTGTGTTAAACTTCTTAAAGGATGCAGAATCCGTTGTGTCTGACAGCATCCGCCCTCTGCACACACAGTCTCAGACCGCTTACCTTCGGCTTCCAGCATCTAATACCTGCTAGCCAAAAGCAGCAGATGTAACACTGCATCACACCTCGGCCATTTCAGCCTGAAAAAGAAAAGCAATACCACCTTCACCACCCAGATAAACTTAACCCTTTATAGGTCACTCAGAAATACTCTGAAATTCAAAATTGTGTTATTGGAAGACTTAACAAGATTCTATTACTTTTGTGAAATTTTTTACATTTTTATTGTTATGTAGAAAATCAAGGTTAATGAAGTTACCGTATTTGGTTCCTGACCCATAAGTGGCAATTTTTTTTTTTTTTTAAAAACATCCAAGAGGTATGGGCTATATATAAAATACATGAAAAACACATGTAAAGTGAAAGGAACATGTATTTTAGAACATCACTTTTAGAACATTAGACCAACATCAGTGCTAATCCAAACACCTGTCAACATCCACATTAACCCATTGAACATCATTACTAACATTAGTACCATTACTTCATGGTACCTAACAAAGCAGGTACACTCACTGTTCATGCAGAGGTGGACCTTACAGACCCTGTAGACCACATTGGACCTGAGATTGGGGACTCATTGTCCTCACTGGAACTGTCACTGTCTTTTAATGCATACGGAAATTACCAAAAATAGTCACTTGCCTGATAAAGTGTTAAGGTTATACCTTTGTGCAGTTTATATTCTGTCCTACTATTCTATTTAACAGGATTTACAGACAGTTGGACTCTGCCATCACTAATTATGTCACTAAAAACCCAGAAATGTGTTCATGCATGATTTGGAAAAGAAGCTAGCAGGTGAAAATTGGCACACACATCATAAGCAGAGAAACATTTTATACTTTTACAGGTCTTGGAAGTATCAAAACAGCTCAACATGAGGGAGACTCAAAAAGTTTTTAGACAAAAGTAGTAAAAAGTTTTTCTACATGAGCTCCATTAGTCTAAACTCATCTGTAATCTACGTTTCCGTTGGTAGATTCCTTCGTTGTAGAATTGCTGGGGTTGTCTTTGACACCATGGGTGGGTCCGTGCATGGGTCATGTTCCACTTGGTCTCTGCCTTCCTTAAAACGTTTAATCCAATCTTAAACTATGGCTCTACATGGTGAAGAGTCCCCATGAACCTTCTGTAAAGCATCCATAATCATAACAGGCTTCCAATCAAGTTTGGTTAATAAACGTAATGTCGGCTCTGATTTCAGGATTCGTCAGTAAACACAGTAATAAAGCAGAATTTAGATTAGCATTCCCAAAAGATGGAATGATGAAAGTTGTTGAAATCATTAATGTGACGTCAAAGACAAGTTTGAACATGTTGTAGTTTGTAAAATACTGCGCATTTTGAAATTATAACATTCATCTGAGAACTTTTTTGACTCTCCCTCATACAGTATGTCCTCTTGGAAAACTTCAGTTAATCTGTTGCCTGAGATTACAGGCAGATGCAGTTCATGTGCATCTGACCCAAGCCAAACCCTGAACCCTACAGAAGTATGATAGTTTGGCTCACATGTGTCCCGTCCCCCCCCCATTCCCAACCATTGTACTTTAACAAAGTCCTCCAGAATTTACATCACAAAGTTATTAGGATCATGACTTTTGACTTCATTGAAAGAAGCTCCCATTACAGAAAAAAAATTTAAGACCATGTAGATCTACCAAGTTTGGTATCTGACTCGAATAAACAAAAAAGCATCTTAAAGCCACACCTTAAACCCAACAGGAAGTCTAGCATTTGCCTTAAACTTGTCATTTTTGTCTGATTTTTACATTTTCCATCCATTGTACTTTAACAAACTGGTGCTACAGAATTATTCCAGTCCACTTCACATTGTTTCAGTGTCATATAGTAACCTTTGGGATGAAAACTATTCATTGAACAGTCTTGTCATGTGTTGAAATTGTCTAGAAATTAAGCCCCTGCTCCAGGTTTCATCCAGATGTGGATTGGACACGTGTCTCACCCAAATGTATTAAAAAAGCTTCTCGGAGTTACACCTTAAACCATACAGGACGTCCATGATTTTGGGTTGAATGTGCAATTTCTTAGTCCTTTTTCAGCTGTTTTACTGTCACGTCAAGTAATTTGAAAAAATAATTAATGAAATGAAAATGTTTAAATACCTGGAATTAAAGCAGCAGTAAAACACTACATGTTTTTTTGAGCTATAAACGAAATCATGTGACTCAGTTGTAATGAAATGTAGTAATGCCGGTGGAAATGTGCATATTTCATGATGTGGAGTCATACTTTTAGTGTTGTTTTAGCTGAACTCTGTCACGAAATTTGCATAAAAAAATTAATGTTAGCACTTAATCAGAGGAGTTCAGTCCTCCCTGTCCTTCAGTCAGATTCTGACACACCTCAGTTATTTTGTGACAGGCAAACTGAAGCCATTTCAGCCATTAACTATTTTTTCAAAGCCAATGAGGGATTTTTGTCTCATAAAACTGTAAATTGATCATTACATGTGTTTGGCGAGTTGAATCTGAAATAATGTATTAAAATATTGGGGACTGGGTGTGTAATAGGATGGGGAAAATGCAGAGACCAAATTTCCCTACAGGAATAATGAAGCAATTTGACCTTAACCTTAAAACACCACAGTGACACAACAACACAGGCGGGAGAATTGTGCCTGTTGTTGGGGAAATTGGGTCCCTTTAAGAGCACTTCAGGGCTTTGCTTTCCCAACAGAACAACTGTATGACGCTGAGAAAAAGCAATGAAAATACAACTCATATAAATGTTTTGGCAGTAGGTGGTCAAGCTCAAACTAACCCGTCCAGAGCTTCACGTAGTTCTGCATAAGTGTCATGTGATTCTCTGTTTTACGGACGTCCCTGAACTACTCCTGTCTCATTCAGACTCTGTACACTTCTATCTCAACCTCTAAAAGACAGGTAGTACATTTCAGAGTCATACAGTCTCTGAAGTTAGACTCAGAATTAGGGGTGTGTATTGGCAAGAAGACATACAAATCACAATACTCGGATCACGATACGATATATCACCATATATCATGATACTGTTGAAAAGGCAACGTTTAATTTGGGGGTTTTTTGTAGTTTTTAAAAAATATTATTTCCTGGAAGAATTGAATTACACCAGATAATAATAATAATAAATAAAATATAAACAAAAAAGAAAAACTAAAAACAGACATGAACCTCAGCCCTATCTGCATTTGAATAATACCTAAAAATATCGATGCAGTACTTTTTAATATTGATACAGTATGACGTGAAATGTTGCGATATGCACCCCTACTCAGAATGTGAATAAAATTACACTTTATACCTTTAAACTGCTGTTCATCTCAACTGCGTGGAGGTATGACAACCCGACCGTTGCCGTTTGCAGCTTCACATTCTGACTTTTTACATCCAATCACGTTCAGTATAAACCTTTATTACCTGCCATTATTATTCTGATAAATAAATGCTCCTAATCTTCATGAAGCTCAATTTGGTGCTACAAGTTTTTCCATCCAATTTAACTGTCTAATCGTTTGTTATTAATGGCTGTGTCCTTTTTCTTTCTCTATGAAGTGGCTAGTGAATGAATTATGTCTGTCTACACAACCTAATTTGTATATCTGTTGGTGTGTTTTAGTAAATTAGTATGAACATAAAAATGAAGCCCACACATTCTTTACAACAGCAAGAGCAGAAGTTGATCTGTTTGTCTTTTAATTATTTTTTGTCTTGCTGTATGACTGACAGGGCTTGTACTCATTTTTTGTATAATATTTAATTAAATATTTACATTAAATATGAGAAAAGAAATCCACACAATATCAGAGAGGACATGTGTGTTTTCATCTCATGTCTTTTTATGCCATTTTCATCTTGTTACATCATTAATATTGATTTCATTTTGTTACGTTTGTCATGTGATGTTCTCAGATGGATTCACCGAGGGATCATCTTCTCTTTTTGTGTGATCGTTCCTTCCATTTATGTTGAAATCAGTCGTCTTGTTAAGGCCTGTAATGCCGCAAAATGAAAATAACGGATCATTTCCTTCAGATGCATTGAAACTAAAGCAACCAGACTGTGTTGGAAAGGTGGGGAAAGTATGGAAAGTGCTGATGTTTGTGTAAAGACGTAGGAAGTGAAAGGAAAATACAAAAGTTGAAGGGAGCAAGAAGGTCAAATGTAAGGAGTTGAGGTTGATGTAAATGCCATTTCAAGCTGAACTTTAGCTTAACATGAGGAGCGGGTGGAGGCCCAGGGTGTGCGCTGGTTCTGAAGTGTTTTTCAGTGCGTTTTGGGTGAACTGGCCCTTTAACAACTGGCCTACACTGTGCTGTAGTTGAATGTTCGATGGCGTAGAGGGTCGCGCCGCTGCTCCGTTACCTGCCTCCCCCCTCATTCCTCTGCACGAGACTGAAAAGCTCTTTTTGTTTAGCACCAAGTCGCACTAAAAACTACAATACCAGGAGACATGTTTAATATTCCTCTCTGTACATCAGATATTTTCTTTTGCATGAAATCAGATATTTGCCCCGTTAATATTCTCCAGCTTCCATTATGCACAAAAAAACATTTTATACTTTGACCAAGAAAATGATGCCTGGGAGGCTTTTCACTACAGGGGCAGCAGCCGCACGGAGGGGGCTGGGGAAGGCGAAGAGCCACAGTGACCCCTACAGGACGGAGGGGGAAGCACCGGAGGGGCTGGAGAAGATGAAGTGGAAGATAAACCAGAAGAGAAAGATAAAAAATAAATCAACGAATGAAACAGAGGATTTAAGGAAGGGGATGTTTGGAGACATTGTACTACCGTTAGTCTCTTTTTCAACCAAACTGAAGCAAATGTGCTTTTCATACACTGTTATTTATTGCTATAAGAAGTATGGGCTTATAGCAGCATTTTTTTTTTGTATTCCCCAGAGGCTGATTTATAGAAAGTAACAACCACCTTGAGCAGCTGAACTGAAACATGGACATATTGCCGATTTATTGTAAAAAACAAGATAGATTTAATCGACATGACAGCAGATCTGTCCTTTTTCGTTAAAGATTATTTGAATTAAAAAAAAACAAAAAAAGCATGAAAACTCTAAGTGGAAATTTGGTTACATGAAAAACATTTTTCACTACAGTCATAAGTAAATGTGTCAACAATTCACTTAAATGTATCATCTACTCATAAACGAGGCTCCATTTTGCCAATTGTTGATTATGTTACTGATGAAACACTATATGGTTCAGAGAAAGGCACATTCTGTTTCATGAGGTTATGTAAGAACATCTATCTCACCTTAGTGTGCAATTCTTGGATTTCCAGCTGCTTTATGTAGAAAAATAATCTGCACAGAAATTAATTAGAAGACAATTTCCTTCTTGACAATTGAAGTCGATCCTTTTCACTCAATTAATCAATGATTTTTGACAGCTTTCTCAAAATGGAAGGAAGGAAGGAAGGAGAATAAGTTTCCTGGCAGCTATTCACTACAATCTGTACACTGCAGATGCTGCTTATGT
>JAPQRQ010046077.1:0-10980 GCA_037367365.1 Apogon talboti | reverse complement strand
CTCTACAGTCACAGTGATTCCTCTTGGGGATCAATAAATCTGATCTGTATCTGTACAAAACCAAAAACAACGTAAAAATGTCCTAAAAGGCGATAGAAGATGAAAAGGACAGACAACGTATACAGAACATAAAGCTGCACATACAGTATCTTCTCAACATCTTGACATTAAAATGACATTTCCCCCATGCACAGATCAGCAGAAAATCGACTGTTTGATTTCTCTCTCAGCAATGAACTTAAGATCTTCCAACACAGGTGGAGGGGATAAAAATGTGCAGGGAAATAAATGAGCAAATATATGCTAAAATAACGTTATCTTCCAGTAGAACGTGATAATAGTGTTTTATTATTTTTAGACCTTAAAGATCTAATTAATATATCTACATGACCTTCTCAACTCTGTCTGACCACGCCCAGTTGGGGAAACAGGAAGTGAATGTTTTTTTTGTCATTGGTGAAGCTTCACCACCTTTGTACATAGAGGATGTTGAAGCTGCTGACATTAACTGACTACCTTTATAATATACCCACTCATGTTGCAGCTGTAGAGGAGCAAGCAATGAAGAACTCAAGGATGACTTTCAAACAAATTCTCATCCGATTTGTCGACATAGAAATCAGACCCAATCATTAGACCACATGACCCCTTTCAACTGAAAAACAGTCCAGTCTTTATGCTCTACGTTAAACCAATGTTTGTGCATTAGTTAAAGAAATGAAACATATGAATCACTGCAGTAATTATCCAATGGACGGATCTGGAGTATTGGTGTAGTTAAAGCCAACTTTATTGATCTAGACATGCTGATATTTTGGTTCACAGATGCCGAGTATATACGTATATGAGGATTTTTACTAATGTACAGTAACTGGATGTACATCTTTGGTTAAATAATGTCAGAAAAAAACAAGTGCTCCAATTCGATTATGTTAAATTTCTTGGCCCAAATATAATCAATCGTGTCTGAACATGTGAAATGTAAACATGCAATGTTAAAAACAGTCCGATAATTGTTCCTGTATCATGGAATACTAATCAAATGACTGGTTTTGTTGTTGATGTTTAACCATCGTCTGCTGAAATATTCCGGGGGTGATATAAATAAAACAGACAAAAATATCATCGATTACACCAACACAACTTGCTCTAACAAAGACAGACTTCATATTAACATGAGGGTTTTACACGCTGTTTAATTCTTTACACCTGCACTTTTGTTTGCCTTCGGTTACAGATGAATCATCCGCAGCTCAGTTACACATAAGGAATATTTTTAAGGTATCTATAATTAGCCGCCTCACAGACGGACTGAATTTTAATCTCCTGTATGTTTTGTTTCATATTGGTATGATCAGGATTAAAGAGACAGACTGATGATACAGAAACCTCTATCCCTTTAAAGTTTTGTTCCTCTTTGTTCTCTGGTTGCTTTCTGTCTGTGTTTCTGTAAATAATAATCTCTAATCACAGAGAACTTCAGTGACCCGTGGCTGTTTAAGTTACATAATGTTTCTTTTGCCTCAGCAGGTCACAGAGAAATTGCGTCTAAGACAGGCTGATTATGCAGGTCAGTTTTATAAAAAGACCATTATACAATGGCAATTATGTAATCAGCAGATCAAACGCAGAACAAAAGATAACGGGACAAAGGGTGAAGCATGTGGGCCGCGAGGAAACTCATGCATGTGTGTGTGTCCAAGTTTATTATGTAGAATCTGAATCAGTTTTTGATTTTTCACTGGAAACAAACTCACAGATGAAGCACTGAACAAGTGTTCAAACAATACATATGGAGTGTGTGATAATATAAATATGTCATGAATAAAATACTGTATCTATTCAACTCAATTCAGTTTCAGTGGTAATCGATGAGTATCTGAAAGGAATTCACAACTGAAGGGCAAAATATTAAAAGGTGATATAGGTGATATGTCAGCATTCAGATGTTAAAAAACTGACATAAAATTGACATTAGTGATTAGAATAAACATCTGTGAAGTTCTGTCAAAGATGCCAATATATTAGACTGTAGAGATATGAGGAGAATTTATTTCCAGCGACGGGTCGGTGGATATATGTGACCACTAGAGGAAGTAGTGAGTCAATCTGAGGAAAACTAACACCACAGGGCCTTTGACCAAAGTGTCAGAAAGTGACCAGATAGGATGAGAACCACTAAGAAACAACTTTTAGAGTCAAAGAAAAGAAGTGATAAAAATAGAAGCCATTGTTTTCTCAACTGGACGGAGCTCTAAATGACAAGAATGGAATTTGATGCTGGAATGGGAGCATTTCATGTTCTGACAGTTCTGACTGTGTTTGTTGGATTCCAAACAGATCTTTACTTCAGCTATTGACAACATAAACCATACAGAAAATGGAGGTGATTTGTGGTTTTACTGTGGCTGTTTTCTGTCTAAAAATGGAGTTAAGCTAACAGAGCTAAGCTAACAGAGCTATAATGTAAACTATCAGCTGACACAGCATATGGAGATTATAAAACACAGTGTTATCTTAAGCAACAGTCAAAATTGTTTTAGTTTGAAGAAGACAACGGGATGATACCATAATACAGATGTGTGTAAACACTGAGCTTTATACTTTATTCAGTGACTGATACAGTGTGTGGATACACAGGGTTGATTCATTGGTGGTTTTGGTAGAACTAAGTGTGTTCTGGTACCAGACTGACCCATGCTGGTGAGAGTTGGGAACATCAATACTACGTACATACAGAATAGAACCTGAAACACAGCAACACTTAAAGGAAAAACTTCCCTTAGAAGGAGCAGACATCAGACGCTGGGTTCTGGGTAGGCAACCATCTGCCTCGGCTGGTCGTGGTGAATGGAAAGTGGAGAGAGAGAAGAATAAGCATAAACAAACATCCCAGACACTGGACGACACAGTGGAAAAGAAGCAAGGAAACAGACTAATTTAGAGTCTTACTGGTTCTGTTTGATATAAAACCAACAGCCTTCAAAGGTCAGAACAGGTTAAAGTGTTTTTTGTAGATGAGAACAAAAAGTCCAGAACACGGCTCCAAAGATTTACCTTGTGTGGAGCTGGATGATGTGGAAAAAAGATACAACTGTAACACATTGTTCTCTAGTTTTCTCTGTTTGCTTAGGTTCTGTGTGAAGTGTTTTTGTCACTTTGCATTTTTGCACCATTCCAGACTGATATTTTAACAGCATTTTCTCATTAATTAAGTAAGCCTTAGTTCATATTTCCCAAACTAAACATTCATCTGTGACAGCTGCAGTGTTTTTACTTATTACATAGACTGTTGGGATCATTTGTGAGTAAAATTAACCAAAAATGTTTTTACTCTAACATTTTTCACATAGAAAATGTCTTAATCATTGTGATCTGTTGTGAGTCGTGCTTTTGGAGTGAACTCTGTGGACCTCTCTGGTTGCAGTGTACTTCCAACTTTGGTACAATTTTGGTGGAAAGCCGTGTCTACCAAAATGGCATTACCCACAAAGCCTGCTTTATAAAGAGATGCTTTTCGCGGGTTTGTGTGGATGACATGGACTGGCCTCCACGGCGAGCTTGGCCGGGTCTATCGCTCTTCATCAGAGCTGGACCTCACAAAAGCTCCTGAGGCTGAGTGGGAGCAAATCCCTGCAGCCGGCTTCCAGACTGTTGGGTAAGCCTGAGAGCAGCAGAAGCAGAGGCTGATGTAAAAGCAGATGATGCCTGTGATGTTGTGAACAGAAAGTCCACAGATAGTTTTCTCCAGCTGAAGTACAGGTACCAATGTAAAAAAAAAAAAAAAAAAAAGACACTAAAAGTACAAGAAGTGATTCAGTTTGTTATGCAGTAGAAGAAAAAAACACAGGTTTAGAAATGCCTAAATCTCTAAATCAAGATGATTCCTCTGGGGACATTTCTTATTCAACATGCAACCCTTTTACTTTTTGTAAGACATTACACTGCCTGGCCAGGAAACTAAAGATAAATGAGAAAGAATCCAATGTGAACAGGAGACAGTAAGTCATCCTATCATAAACAAATCCCACTGTACTTTTTGTTTGTGATGGAATATATTTACATGTCATTTCACCTGCAAACTAATCAGATATAAATGTCAATGACGGAGAAATTTTGGTTCAGTATAATGGAGCAAATGTCTATATTTCTTGTTTCATAAACATCCGCAATGAAAGAGCTACTCCGACCTTTACAGAAGTGAACCACTAGTACTAATACTACTTAGACTACTACAATGTGAACATAGTCTACTACAAGTTAAAGGAGCTATACGTAGTGTTTTTACTTTAAAATGTTCACATAGGACCTGAATATTAGAGTGTCGGACTGTGACTGTGTTTCACCAGTTCTATGTAGTTTCAGTAAATATAGAGCATTTTTCAATCATGTTATGTCCTCAATTCTTATAGTCAGAAAACAATTCATCCCTGATATTGAGGAGGAAAAAAATATTACATATTTGTGATCAAATTTACTCAAAAGTTAAAAGTAGTCAGTATTTTTTTGTCTTTTGTGCCATTTGCTTCTTTTGAATGATTACAAAGAAGACAAGCAAAAAAAAAGCATTTTCGCCATTCTGACACACACAAACGCACACACACACACACACACAGTACTTAGCATTAGCATTACTACAGCACACATTAGGAGCAGTGAGCTGCCATTAAAGGGGCTCAGATACCAACTCTAGACCTTCATGGTCAAAGACACTGACAGGAGAATTATCCTACATATATCTGTGTCCAATGGCAGGGGAAACTGAAGGATTCTGCAGGAAAAACCAAAACTCAATACAGAACACTCAACACGGTCCTGGTCCAACCGGGAATTGAACATGGAACTGTCTACATGAAAGGCAGAAGTACCAACCACTGTACTTGTGTGCAAAGAAATGTAAAACTTAACCTCATAGTATACTAAAATAATGGGAAGACTGTTCTAAATTAAATACAGAGTGAAAATAATGAACATTATGGTACAATAGTGGTCTAATACACGTGCAGTATATAGCCTGTATAATATCTGTCCATACACTTGTTCTCCACCTGTGGGACACTGCTCATGCTCTGCATTTATTATACTATATTTACATTTTTGTACTGTTGGTTGTATCATACACTACGCCCAAGGAAAAGTTTACCCAAGAGGACAATAAAGTATATGTTATTGCATTGTATCGTAACTTCAGTCAGTTTTCGGACATAAAGTGTTGTTAAAGAGCCACAATGAGATAGTTGTACATTGTTTGACATTTATTTTATTTTTTTGGTTAACTTATAGCCTATAATATTCTAGTGTTTGTTTTCAATATTGTTTCCTTTACGTTATTTTTGTCATGTTACATTAATCACGTCATATTCGTTATGGTATTCATCAATGGATCATCTTTTCAAGGTGCTGTTGTTCCACTTTTTTATACCCAAATCAGTCATCATGTCATGAGGGTGCACAGTAGAAAGTCCCCACAAATGCATAAACATAACATGCTGCGCACTAAGACCCCTGGGCCAGAATGGAACTATTTTCAATAGGTTTATGCTCCATGTCATTCCTTTACTTTCTTGCTAGATTCCACTGGCATTTTCAGTTGAATAACCTCTCAGCTGGCATGTCTGTTGACATTTGACACCATGGCAAAGTGGCCCTATTGTTTATCTGTTGCTAGGTAACCCACTTCAAGGTGCTGAAAAGATATGTTGCCATTTGACCTTGTAAATGTAGGTCAGTTTCATCCATTTGCAATAGGCTTCTGCTCCATGCCCAGATGCATCTACAGTATAAATTTAGTGCAGATATCTCAATGCATTCTTCAGATAACGTTGTTACATCATTGAATGGACAGACAGACGGACAGGCAATTGCAATACCCCTCGGCCGAGGGGTAATAAAAAAAACAATGAGTCTGTTGTGAAAATGTGAGTAGAAAAGTACAAATGCCTGAAAACTCTACTTAAGTACAGTAATTAAGTATTTGCACCTCCTGCATATGTATTTTTTTGTGTCCAATCATATTTGCTCTTTTCTGTCTCTGAAATTGATGTTGATTTCCTTAATATGTCCCCTCTTAAACTGGGAGCTGAGAATAGCTGCAGCTGCAAACAAACATAAATCTGTCCTCCCATGATACCCCACCTGACAGCTTCCACCTGGTCATCACGCCAACATGACCCTCCTCCAACTTTAACGACTTACCGCCCAACAGTTTCCTCCCTCCTGGTGTTTGTCGAGAGGTCGAAGGGTTGCCAACCCACACGACCGCTGGGCCGCGCCAGAGCAGGTGTTCGGCCATATTGGTGTTGCCGTTAATTACCCACAGTTCCACGCAGCAGCAACGCGGGCACCGGACAGACACCATATTGCCACAATATCGTCATGACAACACATCGAACAGACACGGCGGGTCCAGGAGTGTGGACCGTGGAGCCTGTGGCGGTGAATTTTCCTGATGATGATTATGAATAGAGGAGGGAGGAATGAGAACGCTCCACCAGCCAAAACCTCCTCCATCTGTGGAACTCAGTCTGTATATAGAGGTGTCAAAAATGTTTGGGAGGACATGTTGGCATCTTGAGGACTGTGGTTATTATGGAAACAACTCAGACTAAAACTAAAACTAGCACAGATAATATTGTTTGTTAGCTAAAATTATAAAAGATAATTTCAGAAACATGGAAATGGAATAAAAATTGCAATAACCAAAAAGTAAAGAAACATCAGGTAAAATCAGTCTCATTTAGAGTTTTCCTCTAGTTCCCTAAAAAAAAGATATTCATTTTCTATGAGTTTTTGCAAATTCATGTGCCTTTGGAATATTTCAAGATAGATAGATAGATAGATAGATGCAAGTAACTAAACATTACATAAAAAGATCAAAACTATGTAAAACATGTAGCAAAATAAAAACAAAGTAAAAGATATAACATATAAAAACATGAAAAATATATAAAAGATGTAACAACCAAAAAGGATTAGACAAAAATAACCAAACAAAATGAGATCGATGTAAAAGATGCAACAGGACGGAATCAGCATATGATGGAAAAAGATGAAATCATAAAAGATGTAACAAGACAAAAAAGTAAAAGATGCAAGATGAAAATGATGTAAAGGACGGGACAAGACAGAAACCACCAAAAAATGAGGACGATGTAAAAGATGCAACAAGATGAAAAATGACCCAACAAAAGGAGAATGATGTAAAATATAAAACAAGAAGAAGAGCAACAGAAAGCACAAAATAACCTGAAAATGGTGTCAAAGATAACAATAAAAACAATGTAGAAATGCAACAAAATGAAACTGATTTAACTAAAAAATGACAGGAAAAAAATAAAACGATGTAGACGGCACAAGAATGGAAACGACACAACAAAAAAACAATGACGTGGATAAAGCAGGACGTCTGTTGTGTTTCGTTGTCGTTATTGTCAGACATAGATTTTAATATTCTGTTTGTAACCGAAACCCAACACTAAAAGTAAATGAATTAAAAGTCCAACTACTTATGGAGGTGGGGAACCCTCAGCTTTGTGGCGAGCGCCGCACGATTCCATTCCAGATGAAATAGGATAGCAACACAATTATCTCAGGTCCAATTCTTTGAGGCCTATTGTGTCTGTAAACTGAGCCTGAGCGAAGGATTAATGTGTCTGTGGGGTTTGGAGAGGAGGGATGGAGCGCTGGAGCGATGCAGGACGGCGAGGGGGTGGGGGTGTAGAAAGCTGTTGCTTCATCTCTCTGGTGAATAGACTCTAAGCTCTACCCATCAGCGGGGGTGGGGGTGGTGGACTGGGGAGTGGGCGTGGAGCTGAGGGAGACCAGGCTTCACAAAAACAAAAAAAGAAACAAGAGAACAAAAAAAAAAACAAAAACTGTCCATTTATCCTGTCAAACACAATGAATTTAACAAACGTAACAAGTGGTAAGCACAGCGCCCACCCACAGAGGGCCGGGGCGAATCATAACCATCACGCTCGTCACCACGGCAACAGATTGGCAAAAACACTGGCCGCTTCTCCTGGGATGTTTGGCTCCCCTCAGCTGGTATAATTTGCCATCCAATGATGAAATAACAAGTAAGAACCCCAATCTCCAGCTGAGAGAGTTTAGATTTCACTGAGCCGACTCGTCTGTTGCTGCTTCTTTATACCTGACAATAAGACGAGCGGGCCGAACATCTGCAGCATCTGCACAATTCACACCACGCGCACAGTGACAGCTGCAGGGCGGAAGACAGAAACAATGGGAAACAGTACAAAAAGAAGAGGACTAGAGTGGTAGCATTAAGCCCAATTCAGATCAAAGATTCTTTACCCCTTTAACTGATGCATAAGGAGCTTCTCATATCTTATATATCTTTTATATAAGCAACCATCAGTTTGTAGAGAACATAAAGACTGGACTGGGTTTCAATGGAAAAATACGTTGCTGTGTGATGAGTCCAGACTGATCCTGTTCCAGAGTGATGAAGATAGGTGGATGAAGTGATTACCCATCATGCCTAGTGCCTAGAGTGCCTACAGATCTGGGGTTGCTTCAGTTGGTCAGGTCGAGGTTCACCTACAGTATGTGTCCGTAAAATGATGGAAATAAATGTTATGATGTTGCATAAGGTTATCACTATGGTATCACAGTGAAAATGAGCCAAAGTCAAAGCTTAGGATAAATATCAGTGTGTGGGCTGTGTGTACTTCATATACAGCAGGGTGTGTATAAATATTTCAATTGCATCTTCAGTTCCTATAGAGAATAGTTGATTAAAACTGTAAATTGTACATAACGATGAAAAAAAAAGATATTTTATTTACTTTTTGACCCTATTTTCCAGTTTTTGGCTAAAGTTTTGATTTTTATGTCATTTTCATGATCTTGAATGAGAACTCAAATTGTATTTGACGTATAAAAGTAAAAAAAAAAAAAGAAATCTCCATTTGAAGGACATTTCTCATGGCTCTTAAGGTCAAAGGTTAACTCAGTCTATTATCTCCATAGGGATACTCAGTCTCTGCATTTTACCCAACATACACACACGATACCTAGCATTAGCATTAGCATTAGCATTACTAACTCCAGATCTTCATCAGTGTTGTGGTCAAGAAGAATGAACCTGTTTTTAATGAAGGGATAAGCCAAAGAACATGGGTTCGTTTACTTTATTTAGCATTTTTTTGTTTAACGTACAGTACTTTTATTAAACTCTTATGTCAGTTAACAAATCCACTTTTGCTATATTAAGGTTTATTTATTTTTTTCAAATGTACTGCAAAAATAACCTTGTATAAGGTCATCCTGTCAGGGACTGCAGGGGGATGTTCGCTGTTTGGCAAAAATCTGGCACAAGCATCCTGGTTTTGGTGTTAATCTATTATCGTTAACTGTCCTTTATAAAAATACTTATATTACACATTTTAAAAGTGATGCGGGGGAGAAAATGAAGGACAAGACAAATCTGTTAATACAGAGTCTCTTCAGCCTCTTAAATCCTCCCACTCTGAACTTTTTAGGAGCTGTCTTAAGGGTTGAAATGTTTTGTGAGTAACTTTAGCTTAGGTAGAATCTTCACTTAAGGGTAAATTCTTTAAAAACACCTATAAGTCTGAGGATTTTCTCAATATTTCATCATTTGGAGAGACCCTGCGTGAAGGCATGCTGTTAGCTTTGTGGAAACTTATGGCTTCGTTGTGTAAAAAAATGCTTCGCCTTGTGCTAAATTTCCAACAAAATCAATAAATGTATGTTATATGTTTTACCTCAAAGCGAAGTCCAGGTTTTTCTTCATATCTGGAGGAAAATGCAGCCCCTTTGACTCTGCAGAAATCAATCACTGCACCGCGGCCCCTCCCCGAAAAAACAAAACTTTTCCATCCACCGTGGCGCCCTCGGGCTGCTGTAACTCTGCTGGTTTGATGTTTTTTTACACCGCACAACAACAACAACACCAACAACAACCTGCCTCTGTGCGGAATCCGACTCACATCTCACCTGATGTAAACCACACCTCGACACATTCGCTCAGACGAGCCTGAAGGGAGGCGACATTTTGTTCCGTCTGCGGCTGGAGCTGAAGGATGGCGCCTGCAGTCCAATAAATACAACAAACTGAACTACAGGAAAACTGAAACACTCCTCCATTCAGTCTTTCAATGAAAAGGTCACAACGCTGATTTATTAACTCTCCGGGTTTGATCAGAAGCTTTCAGAGCTTTTATGTTCAGTGTCGATCACAGAAATCTAAAATCTAATTCAGTACTTTTCATTTTCATCATCACAGACTGGTTTGGGAAAGTGGAAACTTAGATCCAATAAAACCACACAGGTACACAGAAATGGACAGTACACGTATAAATACTTCAATACTCAGTGTAGTGTTTCAGGAATCTGCTTTATTTGAGCATTAATTTATATTCTGACAATGTTTCTATATATTTATATATTTTAAATATCTGTTCTTTCTATTCCTTAAATTTATAAAATACTTTTATGAATTGCTTTCAAGTCAGTTTGTTATGTTTTATTATGCACTATTTCATGCCTTCACTACAGTGAAGTGAATGTCTGATACTGTGTATATGCACTGCAGTAATTATGGACAATTTAATTGTGCTTTTATATAGAACAGTGTTTGTAAGGTGTTTTATTTATTTATTTATTTTTATTGTATTGTACTATGGTGGTGTAGAAAAGCCCAACCAGGGACAGGAGTTGAAAATGAGTACTAGCTATAGCTGCAAGCCTGTAAGCATGTCTAACTGCGTTGTCCCTGTCAAATAAATAAATAAATAAGACTGATTTCAACCCAAATGTGCTGAAAAATAGCACACAGAAAAGACCATGTATAGAAGAAAATCACATAGGTAATATGAGGAAAGTGACAAATACGCCTTGTTGATTTTGATATGGTGGTTTTTCGAATACATTTGAAACCAGATGAAAACTGTAAATAAACAAAATAATAATAATAATAATAATAATAATAAT
>JAPQRQ010045989.1:7972-21560 GCA_037367365.1 Apogon talboti | reverse complement strand
ACAGAGCAGCCTTTACAGACACATGAAATACAACAGTGACACTGATATCTGCACAGAACAACCCAGAAACTGGGTCTGATGGTTGGATCAGTGTGTGAGTCCCTCTGGTGGATGTTGTGAGGTACGATTGTCTTTGCTCCAGAGGTTTTTGTTCAGAGTTTTGCTGTTTCCTGTCACTGTGGGATGCAGAGCACAGTAGTACACAGCAGAGTTTGCCACTGCAGCAGAGGAGATGTGCAAATCCATCTGGTTTCTCCATAATCCAGGTTTCTCCTCTTTCATTAGGAGTCCTGATCCCAAATAAGAGATGAGGAATCCTAGTGGTTTTCCTGGATGTTGTGGATACTATTCAAACTCATCACTATCAGCTGCAGTTTTGCAGCATCTGGAGGTCAGAGCAACAGTGCTGGACAGTGTCTGTGGTTTCACTGCAGTCAGCTGGCACCTGAAGAACAACATCATCCTTCATTAGTGAATGTGGTCCAGTGTTTGCATCAGCCATGGCTATGAGGTCACCAAGGTCCGGACCGTAGAACGAAGATACATTTGGACGGTAAATATTCACCCAGATAACAAAAACTGAACACCTCAAGCAGTTGAAAATGTCTCAGAGAAAAAGCATGTTGTCACTTCAGTTCAACTGTATTCTTTTGTCCTCTGTGCCTGTATGGTGCATGTGCGAGAGACCAAGAACAAGAAAACCAATGACAGTGTTCAACTGGGGGAAGTGAATGCAGACAGACACCGCAGTGATCACTGGGGAGCGTGTGCACAGTAAACATTCATCACAGTTCAGTGTTTGAAGCAGCTCAGAGGTGCCCAGTTTGGAGCTGGTTGTTGAGCTGACAATGAGTGGGACACAAACCTGTCCTTTCAATTCATATTGATCTGAACCTGGCTTCACTGGTTTTCCTTGATTAACCCTAACCCCAATGGGTGAACTAATCAGTAGATAAGTGCACACAGGTTATGCTAATCGCAGTAGGGGTGATTGACTTATAATTTCTATTTCAAAAATGTCTATAGTTATTAAAAAAGTTGTGCCATATTATCTTACCATGTAAAAAACAGTAGTCGAAGATGCGCTTTACGATGGTTTAAACTCAAATTTCAAATACAGTTATCTGTTTGAATTAATAACCTACTCAGTGTATGAGTGCAGATACTGTCTACGTATGTGCAGACCACTGACGCTGAGGAACCATTTTACAAATAAAAATGGCAGGATTGTGCGTGTGCATAATTGGGGAGAGCTGGTTAAATCTGCCGAGGCTTAGTGATTAAAAGGCCTTTTTCCAAATCAGATTCATTTTATCTCCACCGTTTAAGTCCGCCATTTTAAACTTAGTTACCATTTTTGGCAATTTCCTTGCTGTGTACTTTGTTAAACTCCTCCTCTGGATTTAAGTCAATGAACTTCAAACTTGGTCAGTTAACTCTTAAGAGGTTGTAGATGAAAAGTTATGGACAGATTTGGCGGGTGAGCTTCAATGTATTTAGGGCAGCGAATTTTGATGTCTCGCCATGAAAAACTGAACTCATTTTTCCTCCAATTGCAACCAAACTTGACATGTTTGATAATAGACCCGCCCTGAACCAACTGACATAACAATATTGAATCTGACTCATAGCACCATCTAGTGGTGGACAGTCGTCAGTTTCAGTCCTCAATTTCAGCTGTCCGGTCTTACTCTGGTAGAGTCATGTGACCCAGGCTGAGTTTTCAGCTGTTGGACTAAAATTACACCCAACCGTCATCGGCTGTTTGACACTCACAGCCTTGTACGGTGTCAGTGGAGTGATATTCAGACCAGAAGAAGAAGGAGAAGGAAGGAGAAGGAAGGAGAAAGAGAAGAAGGAGAAAGAGAAGAAGAAGGAAGGATTCAGGTAAACCACACCAGCGTTGATATGTTTATCTGTCAAATCCATGAGGACGTGTGTGGACGCAGAAACAGAACACGAGGACATTCATTCAGTTCCATGCAAATCAACCGAACAAATCCAACGTGACTCCTCCAACCTGGTCCAGACTCGGTGGGTCGGGTTCCTATTCTTTGTCAGTTCTGACCAGATGGGAGGAGTTCAGTTGGATCCAAATGTGTTGAAGACACTCAACATCTTCACACATGTCCTGGAGAGTTTGACATCCTGGGACTTTTAGACTTTTTGTGGTTGTTCTTTCAGTTGTTTCTCATTTTCACACACATCTGTTTCACATTTCTACTGTATTTTTCATCTGTTCAAATAATTGTTTAATCAAATCAAAGACAATAATCAATAAATTAATCGATTACAAAAATAAGTGATTTCTGCTGCTGTAACATTAAACCCTGTTCTGTTTCCTCCTCCTCCTCCTCCTCCTTCTCTTCCTCCTCTTCCTCCCTCTCCTTTTCTTCCTCCTCTTCTTCCTCCTCCTCTCTTCCGCCTCTTCTTCCTCCTCCTCCTCCTCCTCCTCCTCCTCCACCTACTCCTTCTTCCTCCTCCACCTACTCCTTCTTCCTCCTCTTCTTCCTTCTCATCCTCTTCTTCCTCCTCTTCCTCCTCATCCTCTTCTTCCTTCTCTTTTCCAGATGTCTCTGTCTCAGATTACTCCTACTCTGTTCCTCAGTGGGGCAGATGTTCCTCTTAATCCGACCCTTGTGTCTCAGAAGCGGATCACTCTGATCGTCAACGCCACCCTCAACCACGCGTGCCCCGCCTACCCAGGTGTGGAGTGCGTGCGCGTGCCCGTGTCCGACCTTCCCAGCGCTCCACTCGGGGACCACTTTGACCGTGTGGCTGACCGTATCCATGGTAACCGCTGCGGAGGAACGCTGGTGCACTGCGCGGCCGGCATGAGTCGGTCCCCGGCGCTGGTCATGGCCTACCTGATGCGTTACCGCGGCGTGACGCTGCGCCAGGCACACCGCTGGGTGCAGGACAGGCGGCCCGTGCGCCTGAACGCCGGCTTCTGGGAGCAGCTGCTGCAGTACGAGAGACGGCTGTATGGGAAGAACACCGTGAGGGTGGCCCCACCGGAGGGGCCGGAGCCTGGGGGGGCTGGGCCAGGGGGACCGGGGCTGCTGACCCCCAGCCTGAGGAGGAGGACAGAGCCAGCACCCAGGTCACCGATGCTGACCCGGTTACCGGTGATGACGTCACCGATGTTGACCCGGTTACCGACAATGACTTCACCAATGTTGACCCAGTTATCAGCGATGACGTCACCGATGCTTACCCGGTCCTCGCGGATGACCCGGCCTCCGGTGAACAAAGCCAAAAGACGAACCAATAGCAACAACGTGTGAAGACCCTGGATGGAGCATTTGACCTCTGACCTCTGACCAGAGCCAATTCAATGGCTGTTTTTAATTTTTCTTCTGTTTTTGGTGTGAGTTGAACTGGAGCTCCACAGACAGTTTTTGGAAACTCTCCTGAGTTAAAGCGTGGTTTCGGTTCCAACCTGAACAATGGATCTGAGTCTGAGTCCATTTCAAAGCCTCGGATCCTCATCACAGACGTAATATCTGTTTCATATGTGACGGATGGAACACGTGTCTGCAGATAATCAGTGGA
This sequence comes from Apogon talboti, assembly GCA_037367365.1. NCBI lineage: Eukaryota > Metazoa > Chordata > Actinopteri > Kurtiformes > Apogonidae > Apogon > Apogon talboti. The sequence continues at coordinate 18,005 of JAPQRQ010045989.1, read as the reverse complement.
ATTCACCTCATGTTTAGGGTCCAGTGGAATATGAACCTCTGTTGAATCATCAGGGAGTCATTCAGTTTCAAACCAAATGTCACATTAATTCCAGTTTTTCAACATAAACCCAATATTCATCCAAGTTGTCATCCTTTTGTTCTTCTTTTCATTGTTTGTTTTTTCCATGTTGTCGGAGGATTATTCCATTTTCATTCACTAATTGTTTCTGATTTTCTGTATTTTTGTTTTTCTGCTGCGTAGAATCAGAAGTGATGGAATGTGATATAAAACCTGTCATTTTCTGTTTGGGTTTGAGATTCTCCTCAGAAAAAAGAGCTGGATGTGATTTAAGGAGGAAAATGAAAGAAATGAAGTAAAAGAAGTGTTTTTTATTTACAGAAGTGAATTATTCACAAAGAAACCAGAGGGTGTTTGTGGTTTGAAATTATACATAGAAAACACCTTAAGTTCAGAGTTATAAAAGTAAAATTAAGCAAAACCAGAGGTTGTTGAATATTTGGATGCATTCTAACTGAATGAACAAAACAAACAAACCCAAAGATAGAAGAAACATGTATCTGTTGAAATGATCGTGTTGTGAGTCCATGTTCATTTATGATGACGTCTCAGTCCTTTTATTACCTTCACGTCTGTTCTTGTTTCACTTTTACTTTGAAAATCACTAAAGAAAAAGAAATGAGATTTGTAATCAAAAGAAAAGGTCAGTTCAGAGAGGTCAGTCATCGCCACATGGAGTCTGAAGAAATCTGACGAAATCCGAGTAGGAAACACTCAAGTCTAACAGGAGGTGCATATTCTCAGTTTTCTACAGTCATGATATTGTTCAGATATTTCCAATATTTCCTCTCATTTTTCTCCTGATTTCACATGAAGCTTTTGGCTGAATTGACTGACTGAATCGACCTGAATTAAATTAAGAAAAAAACGGATTCGATGACATGATGTTCTCTTTAGCGGCATTTGGCTATTCTTGACTAGTTGGCTATATTCGGGTCTAATCGTTCTTGTTCGTCTGTACTCGGCCTTATTCGGCTATTCCCGGCTCTACTCGCCCCCGTTCGGCAGTACTCGGTTGTACTCGGCTGTATTCGGCTTTTCGCGGCTCTACTCGCCTCCATTCGGCGCTACTCGGCTGTATTCGGCTATATTCGGCTAATCCCGGCTCTATTCGCCCCCGTTCGGCGGTACTCGGCTGTAGTCGGCTTAATTCGGCTATTCCCGACTCTATTCGCCCCCGTTCGGCGGTACTCGGCTGTGGTCGGGCCGCCCGCCTCCACCGGAGAGGAGATGAAAACCGTACTTCGCGTCGGACGAGCTGCTCAAAGCGGACCGGGACACAGAGCGGACCGGGGCAGGGTGGATCAAGGACTCAACCGGGACCCGGGACGAACCGTGCAGTGCCGGGCTGTTCTGGGCTGCGGTGTCACAGCAGAGGGCTCCGGACAGACACCGGGCGGTCTGTGACTGCACGGGCGGGTTGGGGTACGCTGTCAGCGGCTGCAGCTCCAGCCGCGTCCCGCTGAAGTGGGGAGGTGTGATCCGGGAGCGGAGACATGTACCAGGTGCAGGTGAGACCCACGCACCTGTCCACACCTGTCCTCACCGTGACATCAGCCAGGAGGACATTTACGGTTCATTTCTGTTTGTTTGTCTAAGTTTCAAACCAGGGACATGGTGAGACAGCGTCCTTTATGGCCATTTAGTCTGAAATCTGTATGTCCTTTAAATGGCAGACTCTTAAACTGTTTCTGTCATAAATGTTTTTTTATTCACATTTTTATTCATTTAGTGTGTTTTGTTTTAGTTTTTTTTCTTGTGACCGTTGTCGCACAGTCGTCATTTGGGTGAATTATTTCAATTTATTTAATCATTTTATAGTAATTTCGGAGGTTCTTTTGAGCTAAGAAAAAATGTAGAAGAATTAAGACAAATGAAAAATTTAGTTAAAATTTGTCAGATATGTGTGTGGTTTGTAAAGCTATTATCTTAGTAGAGACTTCCAGCTCATACTTAAGCCTTAAACACTTCATGTATTTTCCTCTGAGCATGTGTCTGTTACACATCCTGAACATGTGATGGAGGTGTCAGCCTTCTCTGTAATAAATGTGCTCAGATGTGAATGTATGTGATGTTCAGGTAACCAGGAAGTGTTAGTTTCTCGTCTTTCATTCCCATGTGGACACAAAATGTTCCTGTTTGTCCTCACTGATTAAACTGTAGAGTATTTAATCCATGAGTGGAATAAATAATCTGGAGCTCCTCAGACATTTCAGATGCGGAAATTAAAGGATGTTCATAATTCTAATGCAGGATAAATTATTATTAACATAACCTGCAAATTTTTACAGCATTTCAGACTCGTCTCATCATGAGTATTTAGTGTGAACTGGAATTTAGACTAAATCATACCAGATAAACAGAATCGTCTATGTTTCCACATCGAATCAGAATTGCAGTGGGGGCCTTTGGTCCGGCCAAAACATAGTCAGGAGATATCGATAACTGTCACAATAAATGTCAAATAATCAATTCCTTTAGTTCACAGGCTTATATTTAGTCCTCAGTGAAAGTTGAAGAAACTAGAAAGTTACTCTTCATTAAAAATAAAATTATTTATTGAAAATCTAATAAGATACATAAAGAAATTAACCAGAGGGTTGGTGCAATGGTTAGCAATGTCACCTCGTTTGGGTTCTCTCCGGGTACTCCAGCTGATCCCAATTGGTTGATGGTTAATCTAAATTGCCCATAGATGTGAATGTGAGCGTGATTGGTTGTTCATCTCGATATGTCCAGGTCATTATTGAAAAGGAGAATCAGTTCTCAATTAAATAAACTGAGGAATAACAGGAGTAAACTGAGGGGTAATGAACTAAAAGAAGGTGTAACAGGACTGAACAGGGGCGTAACAGGACTGACAGGACTCAGAGGAGTTGTAACAGGCGGTGTAACAGGATAGAGAGGTGGTGTAACACGAGCTGTAAGAGGACTGAACAGGAGGTGTAACGGATGGTATAATTGGATTGACAGGAGGTGTAACAGGAGGTGTAACAGGACTGACAGGAGGTGTAACAGGACTGAACAGGAGGTGTAACAGGACTGAGAGGAGGTGTAACAGGACTGAACAGGAGGTGTAACAGGACGGAACAGGAGGTGTAACCGAACTAAATGCTTGATCCCTGGTCTCCAGTGTTGTCATTTCTCGTTGGTCAGTAATGTGTTGTATAAATGGTGTCAGTCTTTTCGGAAACTGATCTGCTTCCGATTCAGTCCAGATGAATGAATGAAGTCTCCATGGAAACAGACGTGGTTTCTGATTGGCTGTTTCCCTCTGAACACACCTGTGATCTCTCTTTAAACTGTTTTATGAAGGAGAGTGTGTAGTTCAGGGTCTGTGGGAGATCAGAGCGCTGCTGGCTGACCCCGCCGTGACCTTGCCGTGACCCCGCCGTGACTGCTGCTGAGGCAGTGCGCCCTTATTGGTCGTTTGAAGTGCAACAAGCAGGAAGGAGCAGGCTTTGATGTACACCAGATGAAAAGGCAGAGTCGAGCAGAGCATGAAAAGTTAGAGCTGGGATCTGAACCCAAACCTGTTGTAGTCACAGCCAGTCACATGACCTCCGATGACCTCCAGGGTATGGAGTCCAACAGGTGTGGAACCTGTGGAATGAGCTGGTGCTGCTCCATGGTCTGGACTTGTAGGTCTGATGTCAACATAAAGGAAACAGACCATGAATGTCACACACCACAAACACACAAACATCTGAGTAGTGTGTGATTCAGTTCTTATTGTCTTCATTTTTTCTGTTTTCATTTGATCCACATAACGGTCTCATGATGAAAAGTTCAGCAGTGACATTGGAATACATTTTTAGCATAAAACAAAAGAGCTCAATAATAAAACTTTGAGAGATTTAGTTTTCTTTAAACTGCGTAACTCCCCTAGACAAAGGAGTCCATCCAGTATAGCCTTAGATCCGGATCAGAGCCTGAACCAGGACCGTTGAACCCGTAAAGCTCCAGTGGGTCCGGTTCAGGGGCGTCGACCTGTTCACAGTAATCTAATACTGATGTTGGCATCTCTGTGTCCTAATGCATTGTGGGTTGTATTTGGTCATGACGGGCCCTGGAGCTTCTGCAACAACAACTGAAAAATCTATCAATATGTTTAACACTTGTAGTGCTGTAGGATGGACTAACAGACCAAAGAAGGACAGTAATGTTGAATTTCACAGGTTTCCAGCTGTTGAAAAATGGCCAAAGCTGTAGTTAACAGCCATGAGAATGTGAACACACGGTGGTCATGTGATCATTACAGTGGTCCATTATTTGTCCCACAGGCCCTCACACACAACAGTTTTGTCCATCTAGTGACTTATCAAATCAAATCCAATTTTATTTATATAGCGCCAAATCATACCATGATTATATGATTCTATGCCTTCATGTCCTTTCTGCTGTATAAACCCCTGGCGTGTTGATGAGGTAGTTATAGATGTCCACATACTGAACTGGAGGACATTTTAGATGTCCCCATACTGAACTGGAGGACATTTTAGATGTCCACATACTGAACTGAAGGACATTTCTGTGGACTGTCAACCCACAGTTCGTCAGCTATTTGACACGGGCCTGGAAGCTTTTGGCTAAATACAGTTAGCTTTGCATTGTACCTTTGGCGATCATCAGCACAAAGGTGATCTAAACTAGTCATATGTATCTCTTTGATTTTCCTTTTTGAGCAGATGTTTCTTAAATGACAACAGCAGTGGTTGTTTAGCTATGTTTTGTTATGGCTGTATTTAAATTTAGCATGGTCTTTTGACAACTTCACAGCTAAAACCAATGCAGGACACCGGAGGAGCAGAGTCCTCTTGCCCTCCAGTCGGAGGCGGAGCAAAACATCACACGCGCGTGACGTCATGTGTCAACGTGTCCATATAAAAGCCATAAAAACCAAGAAGAAGTTGTTTATGTCTTAAGTCCAACAGCAGCAGAACAAGAGGGACATTCTAAAACGCTTAACGTAAAAAAGCTTAATGTAGCTTAATGCCCCAGAACGGTGATCAGTCATCACCAAAGTTCGACTCAGCAGTGTCTGACTCCAAGACCCGAACATCAGTGTAGTCCATGTCACCGTTGCTGGTTTGTTGTCAGCTCTTGTCTTCTGGTGTCTTCCTCGCAAGGAACAGTATCTCGACCAATGAGATGAGCCAGATTCTGTATTGTCATTTCATGTATGTGTGTGCTGTCAGCTCATTGGTCACAGAGCAGGAGAGGGTTGGGTAGTATATGGGGGGGCGTGCCGTACGTACCTCACAGTGAGTACGTGCAGACCATACAACCAGTCAAAGTGAAAGTTAAGACGCTTAACTAATTCCTCCAAGTCTGCCTCTGCCCCGCTGTTGTCCAGCTTTAATTTGAGGGGACGGGACATTTGTTTTATATATGTGTGTGTGTGTGTGTGTGTGTGTAATATGGAGAGAGTGCTGTGGTGTAACAGTCAGCTGTGTGTTTTTGTGAGGTGTAACAGGACTGACAGGAGATGTAACAGGACATCCACTCATTGTGCCATGGTACTCTGGTAGATGTGTGTAGCCTGAGACCAACCTGACCTGCCCCGATAGGCGTGTTGGTGGGCTGATGTGGCGGCGGCGTGCCAACGCAGCAGCGGCGGTGCAGCTGTTGTGTTGCTGTTTGCTGTTGTAGCTCCACTGAACTCAGCTCTGCTGGGACTCGGCGCTGATGCAGGACTGTTTGCTCAGCACAACAGCAGGTTATTTTTAGTTCACTCTCACTTCGACACTCACATATGCTTTACAGCCGGACGGTCGGCACGGTGACTGATGAGGCCGCGGAGACGGAGGCCATTAAACACAGGCCAACGCAGCTTCCATTTCCCTCCACGGCCTCAAATGGACCACGGTGGGATCCATTAAAACCCAGGATGGCGGTGGGCTAAAGCCCCGCCCCTCCACCAGGGTTCACCCCTGTGGTTCTAATAATAAAGCTGTGGCTGATGTTTTATTGATCACGGCGTCCTGCTGCTGAGTTCACTGATGCACATCTCAGTCCATCAGCTCATGTTTCTCTGCATGTTATGAAGATGTCAGATCCACAATCACATGGACCACAGTAGGGAGGTCCTGGTATCAGGATGGTTTTCACAGACCCAGTAGAGTCGGGTCTAGTTGAGTTCTGTCGGGTGGGTTAAACCACCATCACATTCAGTTCAGGACCTAGATGAACCTGTGTTCCCTGGAAGGTCACGACAGAGCCCAAACCTGGACAGACGTGGAAATGGAGACAAGGAAACGTCAACAGGAAATAGTGAGGACAACCTCCTGTTCCTGCTTCAGCATGGTTCCCAGACTGATCCTAGCCCACGGTTCTGTTCAGTATTTACCATTTGGTAGCAGAGCTTCAGCGCCAAACTAACACTTTGACCTTTATGGTAATGATTGACAGTGACAGATGGTGTCTTTGAACACACTGTGTCCTTGTATGTTCATCCTCTGTCTGGACCTCTGTGGTGCAACAAACACAGGCCAGAATGGACGACTCTGTGATCTGATTGGACAGATTCAAACAAACCAATGAAAGAAAGGACCAGGTCAGCATTTCCACATTAGAAGGTACAGATCACAGTGGATCTACAAATACATCTGGAACAGAAAAATACAGCGTCAACTTTATGATCATATGATTGGTCCAGACTGTCAGTGTCTGCTGGGGCCAGAGTGGATCCTGTGGAGGGCCCGTTTCAGCCCACAGGCCGTATGTTTGTCACCCCTGAGTGGATGAGTGTTTAGTTCACAGACACGTTAGAATAATACAGACAAAAAGATGCATGAATACAACACAGAGCATCTCACACACACACACAGAAACCACAGGGAAACTAGAACCGGTCTAACGGAACTGGATTGGATTCACTAAAACTGGAACCGGACTAGACAGAACTGGATTGGATTCATTAAAACTGGAACCGGACTCAACAGAACTGGATTGGATTCACTAAAACTGGAACCGTACTGGACAGAATTGGACTGGACAGAACTGGATTCTATTCACTAAAACTAGAACTGGACTTAATGGAACTGGACGGGATGTAATAAAACTGGAACTTGACCAGATTCACTAAAACTGAAACTGGACTAAACGGAACTGGACTTCATGGAACTGGATTGGATTCACTAGAACTGGAACTTGACTGGAGAGAACTGAACCGGATTTAATAAAACTGGAACTGAACTAGACGGAACTGAACTAGACGGAACTGGACCAGATTTAATAAAACTGGAACTGGATTGGATGGAACTGGATGCAAATTAGTAAAACTGGAACTGGACTAACCAGAACTGGACCAGATTTAATAAAATTGGAACTGGACTAAATTAACTGGACCGAATCTAATAAAACTGGAACTGGACCGGATTTAATAAAACTGGAACTGGATTAAACGGAACTGGCCATATCTAATAAAACTGGAACTGGACTAGATGGCACTGGATCCGATTTAATATAAATAGAGCCAGTCTGGATGGAAGTGGACTGGAGGTAATAAAACTGAGGCAGCTCATGGATCAGCTGGTCTTATTATTGTCTATAATGATTGCTGGTCCTAGTTTTAAAGTTAACTGTTAAGATGAAATCGTTAATAAAGTCCATCAGTCCCTGCTGATGGAGTTGTAATGGTGTAATATGGTTTTCGGGTCATCGTGGTGATTCAAAGGCATTCCCGTAAACGTTCGACTGTGATGGTCCTCAGGTGGTTGTTGGTAGTGACACCTCTGTCCCTCACAGTCAATCTCTACAGCAGTTGACTGGCTATTGATTGGCTTCCATAGCGATGATATTATTGATCCCTGTGATCTGCCTGTTGTAGGGGAAAGGGGAAAAGGTCGTTGCCATGGTGCTGAAGGAGCTTCCTGGTAAAAAGGCGACCTCAGAAGGAAACCCCCTCCTGACCGTGACAACCAAGGTTGGCATGACGACCACGCTCTTCCATCTTGCTCTGATCTGAGATTCTTTTATTTGATATTTTGAAATTACTTTGCTGTTTCTTAATATTTTGTTTCTCAGGTCGTCTTCATACATTCACATCCTGAAATAAATCAATACATGATTAGATATTGATTTATTTAATTGGTTTAAAGGTATCTAATATGAATGAGTTTGATTTTGAACTGTCTTTCATATCAAACCCAAACTCTATAATTACTGAAAATGCACAATAATTACTGAATATGTAATAAAATAGATCCAAAATATTTATATTAATAATTGTGTTCTTTTACTTAGGAAAAGTACAATTAAAGTCCAGAAACTGAAAACAGAATTTTTAAAATAGAAAAATGACAGCGTTTTATCAGTTTGTGTTCATTACATATAAGACAGACTTATTGTTGTTGAATGTAAAGACAGATTACACTCTGGAACTTCTTCTCCATGGCAACAGCTGCTTAGGCTCATGGGTAATGTAGTACTTGGGAGTCAGACCACAGTTCTCTCTGACTCTTTTAGTTGCATTGAGACATTTTTATCTTATGTCTGTTAGAGGTTTCATGAGTGGATAAGAAGGTTTATTATTAGTGTTTTATTTCGATGAAGTTTTAATCTGGTTTTATCAAATCAATGTTTGATTAATAACTTGTAATTACTAAATGCCTCATCTATACTCATGTATGAAGCACTTTCAGCTTCTCATTTTGGGTTTATAGCTGTAATTTCCTATTTTGCAGCTGCTGTAAATAATAAGATTATGGATTCATTCATTGATAATTTATAATCAATAAAGAATCAGCTGGTGAAGCAAAACAAGTCACAGGGGGATATGTATGTCAGTAATGAAATGTTGGATAAAATCTTGCTGTGTTTTACTGTATTTAAAACATTTAGAGTTTGTGTATTTTTCTCCTCCCTGAATTTATCCTCATTCTTATGTTTGACATCATTAAACTCAAACAGATCCCGGATCAGTGGTTTAGAATCACAACGTGCTCTCCCCTATGTATAATCTTCCGCCCAGAATACATTTCAGTAACTACAGGAACGGACAGGAAAGGCAGGATGTAAGAAATGTTATGCAATTTAAAAAGAAAAAAAAGAGGATCCAGTAGCGGACCCTGTGGGATTCCACATTGTAGTTTTACATTGAATCATAACTCATTTTCAGGTTTTAGGTGTGAATTTAAATCTAGATTTTAGTTTTTGTTGTCATTTAGATGAGTTTCCTTCCTACCAGAGTGAATACCGTTGTGGTGAGTGGACCGAAGCTGTCCATCATGTGAAAAAAACACAAAGAAGGTGGTTGTCCATGCACTGAAATGTAGTTTATTTGTGGAATGAGTTTTTATTTTATACTGAGTCTTTATGTTTGATTTTTTTTTTTTTTGAATTTCTGTGTAGTTTGGATTAGTTTCAGTAGTTTTAGCTTTATTTTTTGGAAGAATTCTAAAAAGAAAAGACTATAATTGAGTTTTGTTTTGCTTTTTTTTAAATAAGTTGACATGAATTAAAAACCATCACTGACCCCCGTGGGACTCTGTAGTTGAGTGTTAGATTACATCATAACTCGTCCTCAGGCTCATAGGTCTGTTTTTATATTTAGAGTAATTCTGAGCTGGAGTTTTGAGTGATGACAGAGCAGTAGATGTAAAGCATCACAGGACTGAAGGTAAATCTGAAAAGTCCACCTTGTTTCAGACGCAAACGTCTCATGGCTCTTTGGCTTTTACTTTGCTGCAGGTTTTTGTTGGCGCTGCCCTTTAATGTGATGACGCTGTAGTTCTAAACAAAGCTGAATCATGTGTTGTGTTCTGGACTCTGATTGGCTGTTTGTGTCTCCAGCTGGTCGGTGAGCAGCAGGAGAGTCGGCCCCTGCTGAGTCCCTCCATTGATGACTTCCTGTCGGAGAGTCGCAACGACGCCACCTCCAGCCGACCTCCGACCTCCAACACAGCAGGTACACCACTAATTACCACCCGTCTGCACCACCCCCATCCCCCCTGACACACACACACACACA
>JAPQRQ010045877.1:0-21626 GCA_037367365.1 Apogon talboti | reverse complement strand
AACTTGTATGTATGTAACTGTATTGCTGTTATGTGAAAAATCCAAAATAAAATATTAAAAAAAAAAAAAAAAGAAAATATACACGACCAACTTTCCTCTGCAGCGTAATGACTCATATAGCTGAAAGAGTGAATGTCAGTGTGGTGTGTAGGTATATATGTATATATAAAGTGTGTGTGTGTGTGTGTGTATATATATATATATATATATATATATGAGAATGGAGGGATGTGAGAGAAGGCGAACAGCCCAGCTAGCTGCTCTTGGACCCAATATCTCTGCAATGGAGACAGATTTCCACACAAAATCCAGGTTGAGCCTCACTGGCTGGGGATTCCTTTGATACGAGAACAGGACTAATCCCTCTAGTTCTAGCTGCTGCCATGTCTTCATCCTCCCAACCAGGTGCCCTTTCATTAACCTTTGACTCGCACTGGCACTCTGTTTGAAGAGGCTGGTATTAAACGGGCTTATCCTAGATTGCTGCTGCTACCGCTGTAAGAAGACTTGTTCAGTTTCTCACAGGTCTTTTAAGGTGCTGAATAGTACAACAGTAACATTATGTAACCCCGAGTTACCAGCTGGCCCTGGCGTCACTCGGCAATGCAAAGGCTAAAAAGTATGTGGAAAAAGTTTGACAGGTTTATGACTCACAGGGCCGTTGTTTAAATGATGAGGTTAATAACATGGTCAAAACTCCTATGAAGCATTTCAAGCACACTTTTTGAACTCTTTTCTCTTTTTTTTTTACCACAGTTTTCCTGGTAAATATATTTTCTTATTTCAAGTCTTTGATCTGAATGATTAATGTGGAAAAAAAATGGTCAACTGTGAAAGTTTTGTAGAGTTTAGGAACACTGAGTATTTTGTCCCACATGTCTACAAGTACAGAAATGTAAATGATATGTATATAAATATAAATATATGCTGCCTGCTGTGGATGTATAATAACTTTCTTTCTTTCTCTCTCTGAACCGTTTATTCCTAAGCCTACCCCAGCTGCCAATGGGTGAAGGTGGGGTACATCTGGGATGTGTCACTAAGAACATGTAAAAAAAAAAATAAAATAAAATGTGTATTTAATTACAGCAGACCAGTGTCCATGTGCTGTTTATTGTGAAGGCGCCTTTGTCGTCATCTTCATTAACAATTTCTTCAAACATCTTATTCTCCAAAACTACTGCTCAGATTCAAATTATATATGTAGCTTCCTTTGGGTCAATGTCTACAAAGTTTGTTCACAGTTTTGAGACATTTCGATTTTTACATTTTTGAAATATTAAACATTTGCCTTTACTTATTTTTGTCCATATTTTTATGGCTTATAACCATGGAAATGGTCACAGATATCAACATATAGTTACTACTGACCACTGATAGGAAGTCATATATGGACTTTCATTTCATTAGCTGAGTTCTCCTCCAGTGAAAGTACCACCCACTTCTATTGGGAGATTGATCTCCTGTATCCAGACCACAGAGACAGAACCTGACAACCTCACAAATTCAACTTATTGGTTCCTGATAGAACCTAGTCCTATTTTTTGTTTTGTCGTATTATTTTATTAATTTAGCTCTAATCACAATCATTTTCTGTATTGTCTTTGGATCTCAAAGCCAGGTACACACAGCATGATTTTTATCTGTCCCAGACGAAAGCTTTATTATTGGTCGTGGCTAAAGCACTGGTCCGACATCACACAGTGGGAGCTTCACAGATGGATGTCATCTTTCAACCAAAGACAGTGTGAGACAAAATTCAGCATCAGTGTCAGAAATGTAGCTTGACCATCACACAGTGTGAAGCTGCTAAGACCCTAGACACGATCCAAAACCTAACTACTCCAACGAGGAACACACCAGAAAATGACTGGTCAACACAATAGCTGCTTATGTTTGCTGACACGGCTAACTTCAAGCTTTGTAAAGTCATCATCCTACCTTCTTCCTTCTTTTCAACCAGATGCCATTGGAATGTAGGTTAGGTAAAAGAATGGGGTAAGGGGGAAAACTTCATAACGCTCCTTTTTGAATATGTTTTCTTTTATATAAATTTTTCTTGTTTCTTTTTGTTTTAATATTCAAAATAAATAATCAATCAGTCAGTCAGTCAATCAATCAATCAGGTCCACACTCCCCTTTTTGCCCTTGACTTCAGATATTTTTCTGTTTGCATAAATACTACTATAACAGCATCATTATTTCCTCAGTTTCATTGTTTACATCCATTATGCGTTAAATTCTAGTATCCTTATTTGCATCATAGCCTGATATTCAGTACATTTTGTCAATGTACCTTTCCGCATATGTGTCGGACTCACGTTTATTACATCCATGTCTCGAAAATCTCACATTATGTAAGAGCTTTGAACCTGACACAAGGGGCAATCAGATAATATGTATCTTATTCATTTAGGTTTTGAGAATGTTTTGGATAAATTAAATCTCAAAAAAAGTAGGTGGGATTTATCTTAGCATATAGTATTTAGCCTCGATTTAGACACGTATAAACAAATAAGATGCAAATATATGACCTCACATAAGACAACTATAATGAATATCAATATTCTGTTGGACAAATAAAATTCCATGAGAGAAAATCACTCTTTTTAAGGGAGCAAGAAATGTTGTATTGAGAATAAAAATAAAGATACATGAAATTAATAAAAATAAAATATCAAAAATGTTATAAAACACCTTAAAAGATAAAAAAAAGTTAAATTATATATGAATTCCTGTAGAATTTTGTGGTTATTCATGCATTAAACCCCCTCTGCTTATTTACTGCTGGTTACTCGTGTGTGATGAATTATCTATACATCTATATACAGTACATAGCACATTACACATACTGGAGATGATAGAGGATTTTATTTTTACACATATTGCCTACTCTGATATTGAACAAGATAGGTGACATGGTGTGCAGCTGTGAACACTGAATATAAAATGTCAGGGTAAGATTTTTTTTTATAGTTTCCTCCAGAGTTTACAGCTTTACCCTCCATATAACCTCTCACATTCAAAAATACATGCTTATTTCATCTTGGGTCAATATTGTCTTAAGAAATTATTTATTGTTAAAACAGCCTGTGGATTCAGTGCTTTCACTGCATGTCTTGTAGGGATTATTTCTGCATGATTTCTATCTCATAAATTGATGACTTAAATCACTTATGCAGGTTTTTAATATACTCCAGAGATGTGTTCTTAAATAGTTTAAAGTGATACAATAAAGCCTGAAAGCTTCTTTATTGTTTCCCCTTTTTATGCTGCACGGTTTGACAATGGCCATTTCATCTTAAAATGGAAGACGACTACAATTCAGCCAGAAATAAGCTTAATATCTGATGGCAGGATAAACCTTTTGCATGATGCACAACCTCATATGAAATGCTTGTTTTTCTTTCTTTTCTATTATGCGTGATTTCAGATTGGCACTAAGAGGATAAAAGAGATTTCCGCTTTGAAACTTACATGATTCGCACAAAAAGTCTCAATAGAAATGTTCATTATTCTTCCTCTTTGTTTTTGCGTGCTGCGCAGAAACATCATTAACCTCAAGAGTTTTGATGTACGATATGACGTCTTTTCATTTTCTGTCATTTTCTAACAGTGAGTCGGGTTTAATCTGAAAGTACGGCAGATGTGTATAATCAGCTGCTCACTTGCAAAAGGGAATAGGGTGGACATTGAGCACTGGGCCCTGAAATTACAATTTTGTTGTTCAATTATCCATGATGCCACCGAATGATGCATCTTGGCGACAGGCCCGCGTGGTCAGCATCCTCCTGTGAGCGTTGCCTCCCTCCCAGTCTTCTTCTGCTGAGTATCGTCTAATTGAGTGAAAGTGCTTTGTGAATGCCGCCCATCTGAGGATATTAACAATAATATTACATGTGTAATGACTGGTCTTGGATGACCTTTCTGCGTGGTCAAATGATTTACCAAAGGGGGAAGCAATACAACATAAAAGTGCATTAGAGAGCAGCTATGCATGAAATTACAGCTAATAACACAATAAGGTCATTAATTATTTTGGAACTGAGCAAGTGTGATCCGATTGTTGGATTGGATATTGAAACTAATTTTAAGAACTTGGAGGATGTTTTGTAATTCCAGGCTACAGCCCTAGAGCCCTCCTCTTCCATGCATCATTCTGAACCCAAATACAGGCTAACTAAAAGGGTAGTCCATTACAGATTCAATCCAAATTCAATCATACTTGAGATATGGATCTGCCGTCATTCCCAGCTTTAATGCTTTGAAGTCGTCCATGGAAAATTGTTAAACTGCTTCTTTAATGATGTGGACGTACTCCACATTAAATTTACATGGAAAAAATACATATCAGAACCTCAAACAGCGCAGACATAATCCTACATTTAGAATAATCACAGACATTATTAAAAAAAATATATCATTAAAGTGCAATTTTAGCCCTATTCTTAAACTAACTCCACCTGCTGAAAAAGGCTATGTAGTGAGAGTAGAGCAAGAGCAGGTGTGGATATGGAATGGGAGGTGTTCAGGGACATCCGGTGAACAGGGATGTGTTGTTAATCACAAGGTTAGTTGTTTCTTGTACTGTTCTGCCACCTAAAAAGACAAACCTTCAAATTTTAATATGTCTTTAAGTGTACGCACTGAATAACTTTGGGGCAGATCTGAACTGAAAGATAAGCCAATTAATCGGGCATTAAAAGATTTAGCTTCAGTTAGACAATATAAATATTTGGCAGACTCTTACTGTAGGGCAGGTGGGCCACACTCCAGTGATTAGAGGTTCACATACAGTACTAAATGTTCTACTTAACGTCAGTGTCAAGGTGGAAATGCTCAGAAGGAATTTGAAACAGGAGATATAAACAGGAGATATTTTACAAATAGTACTCAAAAGTATGTTTTAGTGTTGATATAACCCATCATGATCACAAAAGGTCAATGTTCCTAATTAAATCTAGAAAAACAAGCACTGGTTGTTTTTACATATGCCTCAAGACAACCCACACACAGTCTGATTACTGATGTGAAAGAATTAAAAAGAGACATGTGATGAAACGGTGCTAACCTTCTGTTTCCTGGACGAAAACTCCATGTCCCAATAATCTCATTGGCTCCAGTGTCCAAGGCGACTGTTCACTGCTGGGAGTCATAGATTACAATGTCTTTAAAGTCCGGTTTCTGGGCAAGTTGACGCTCCACGGAGAACAATCCCAAACTGTTTAAGCTCTCGTGGGACATGATAGAGCACAGGCAGGTTCTTTATTAGCTTCATTTTACCTGCAGCCACAGTCACAGCCCAGGACTCCATAAAAGCTCTGCAGTTCTACAGTCTATACGGGATTCAGTAGAACTGCAGCTCCAAGGACACTTTAATACACTGCACTGCACTCTGCACCTTGTTTAATTTGATGAATCTGTTCTTTTATTATTATTATTATTATTATTATTATTATTATCATCATCATCATCCATTATTATTATTATTATTATTAGTATTATTATTATTAAAGTTTACTTCTGGACACCACAGTGGATCTGAAATGAACCAAGTGAGTTGAGATTGAAGCGTGGACTTCAAGCTTTAATTCTAGTAGTTTAACAAAAACACCACTTTAACCACTTAGGATTCCAACCATTTTAAGTGGATAATCTCCATTTTCACAGGCTCATAAGTACTGACAACCAGGTTCATGTCCAGATGTGTCCTGTTCCCTGGTTATTCTATAACAAATGAAGCATATGAGCGGTCTGGAGCTGATCACTATGAGGTCCAAAGAGGTGTCAATGATAGTGAAGGAGGACCTCATTCACTATACAAATCTATCAAACTCAATGTTGGTACATTCCTAAAAAGAAAGAATCCACTGGTTAACTTGGCAAAACCAAAAGATCTGGAAGACCACGAAGGACCACTAAAGTGGATGATTTCAGAATTATTTTACTGGTGAAGAAAAACCCTTTTACAACATCCAGCCAAGTCAAGAATACACTTCAGGGGGTTAGTGTCATTACACTGGTCTACAATTTTTTAGAAATTATCTGCTTCAGAGATTAAATGTGCTCAATGTTACGTATTTAATAAGATAATTTATTGGAAAACAAATGACAAAGTGCTGGTTTGCTGATGTTTTCAAGGTATATGATAAAGTTCTATTAGACATACGGTATATATTGGTTTATGTACATTTATACAATAGATGTATAAATCTTCCACTAGATAAAACCTGTAAAGTGAGTGTATTGTAATGTGCACACAGTGTTTTGAAGTAGATCTGGCAGCATTTTTGACTTGATTTTTCTTTATTAATGGGTCTATGTTCAGTTAATGATATAGTTTAGAGAAAAAAAAATCTTTTAATTCAGTTTTCTCAGTTTTGGATATAATTTTACTCAACTTTAATCTGAGCCTTAATGAACATCTATAAAATCAGTACATTAAATAAAAGAAAATACCAGACTTTCACTTAAAAATGCAAAATACAGAGGGTAATATTAGAGTAAGTGGTGATAAATCACTCAAGAAAGGTTAAAAATGGAGAAAAAATCATTTGGGAGCTGACACAAAAGCAGCACTGGGTCTTTATGGGTTAATGTGCAGCTTCATAATGATTTGTCAAAACTGAAAAATATGTGAAACGTGTTTGCCGAGTGGTCATCTGGCTTCACATAATTAATCTTTATATCCAGTCACACAGAATCATAAAATATGAACAAAGGTAAATTCACATATGGTACACATGTACAGATCATATGTTTGTAACTGGTATAAATGGGGTCTCTGGTGCATTCACAGGTCCCAAAAACTTTATGGACGTGCAGTAAACGTCTTTGAATGCGTCTTTAAACTTCAGAGGCCAGCAACAAATTCTATTTATATGTTAGATAGCTCATGTGATTAAACTGTGGTGGAAGAGTGGTTTAACTCACAGAGCAAGAGAATACAATCAGCTGAAAGTGAAGATGATTGGGTGGGACATATTACAAAGGCCCAGTTATGGACGTATTAGCCCATGCAGAACATCGGTAAACAGATGTAGATGTTCACAAATTCAGTTTATTTCAAAGCGATTAACGAGATACACACTGCAAAGAGTGTAATGATCAGCGCATTGAAAGGTACGATATTAATGGTAATGAAAGAGTTGTAGTAATACGATCACAATCAGTCCATCTACAAGTAATACCGCTCAGTCTTTGTGAGATAGATGATCTCCTCTCATACTGCGGAGATCAATAAGAAAAAGCCCCTCTACCCACAGGCGAATCTCTTCTCATCAACTCAACACAATCTCAAAGTCTCCCCTTTTCTCTCAGTCAAAAGTAATGGCACAAAGGTTTTCAAAGGGAAGAAGAGGGACAATGATGTTAGACTATGTGTAAACTGAGCAAAAAGAACGTCTCCTCAAAGTTTAATGAAATAACGTGTCTGAGGGAGCGTATTTTCTTCATCACATTATAAAAGGGGTGTGATACTGAAACCACTGCTCTTGAATCTGCAAAATTTAAACATTTATTGCTTAGAAATGTTTACTTCAGAAAGATTTCTATCAGATTGCGACATTAAAAAAAATAAGAGTTTTGGCAATTTTGTGAAGTTAACCCATAAAGACCCAGTGCTATTTGAATTGTTCATTATTTTTAACCTTTCTCAAGTGATATATTACCATTTACTCTAATATTATGCTTTGTGTTTAGCATTTCTAGGTGAAAATCATATATTTTCCTATATTTAATGAACTGATTATGTAGATATTCATTATAGTTCAGATTAAAGTTGAGGGCTATTATATCAAAAAACAGAGAAATAATATAAGATAATAAGATATTTTTTTCTGCCAAATATATCATTAACTGAACATAAACACAGTATCTCCATCCACTGTCACTGATCCAACTCCATGGGTTTTACTGGTGAATCAATGTTGTAAAGATGACGGTGCGTCTATAGTAACTACGGAGCCTCTGAACATCCAAATAGGTCATATCTGATGTCCATGAAAAGATGACAAACTGCATATAACACCAATTATTTACATGGAATGATAGGATTAATGGATCAACAGGTATTAAACAGTTTATGTAAGTGAATGTTTTTGTTCACTGGTGGATGTTTGGGTCTTTATGGGTTAACAGTCAAATTTAAGCACATTGAAATCCATCTAAATCCTGTAGCTGCGCCTCGAGGGATGTAAGGGATGAGGAGAGAGGAGTGGAGATGTGGAACAAAGGACGACCCTGTGTCTGTCTTTGTCTTGGTTTGTCTCCTCCTCTGTCCTCTCTGGTGCCATCGGTGGCCTCAGCAGCGTGGCAGCTTGAGAGTAACACCTGCACCTGTCCATCACCGCTCTGTTTCTGCAAGTTAGCTTCAAACTGTGCCCCTAAAGGCTACTTCCATCCATGGGGGGGGGGGGGTTCACTGACAATGACAAAGCATGGATTTCTCAGTGTAATCAAACCTGAGCGTCATTAGAAGTTCCATTTGTAATCTAATGGGTTTTCAGAGTTTGTTTAACAACCTGCATGTGAAGTTAACTGCAGTACATTTACAATAATACTTATTATGCATATTAGATTAATAAATCCGTCAAAATACACTTTTGTCCATAAAGTTGGAATAATATTTTCAGACATGTTTTTATTCCTCTTTATACAAATTAGTATCACCTTTGACCAGGTACAATGATTACATACTGTGTCCCCGTTACACTTTAGCTATCAAGAATAAATCACATTGTCACAATTATTGCATGAGAAGAGGTAAAAATTATATTATTTTATATTTCAGCTTTATGGGAAACGGTGTACTTCAGGGGTGTCAAACATATGGCTCGCGGGCCAAAACTGGCCCTCTAAAGGGTTCAATCCAGCCCATGGGATAAGTTTGTAAAGTGTAAAAATTGCGTTGTATTGATGGGTGACATGGTGGTGCAGTGCACAGCACTATTGCCTCATGCATGTTCTCCCTGTGTTTTCCATGGGGTTTCTCAGGTACTCCAGCTTCCTCCCACCATCCAAAGACATGCACTAAACTAGGGGTGTCAATCTCATTTTAGTTCAGGGGCCACATTCAGTCCAATATGACCTCAAGTGGGCCAGACCAGTAGACTACAGTAAAAAAGTGAAAAAAGTAAAATTACATTATGAAAATATTTACATCTTCTAAAAATCTGAACAACCCTGATGCCTGTAAATGACGCTACACTCTCCATTATATTACTATCCTTCACCTCAAATGAGATATCTCCAGTCATTTTGTGCCAAGAACATCCTGGATCCTGTCCACGATTAGCAGTGGGTCTATTGTTAAAACAGTGACGCTATCAGCTCGACAGAATTCATAGGAACGGTGCCAAACACAGGACCAAAATACATCTGTGTTCTGCTGCTGTGTAATGAACCATCCAGACCTTTCAAAGCTTACCATCCCCAGAGTCAAAACTATACACGGACGAGCAGGGCTTAGTTTTCATGCACCAAAAACCTCCATGAAAACTTGAGCCTTTAAAAATCAAGTCAGAAAACTCTTTTCTGTGCCTTCAATTTGAAACTTATGACTAACTATGGAATATTTATTGAGTCTTACTTGTATTGCATCGTAGCTTTTATTCCCCTGATTGGTTTACATTGCAGCTTAGTCTTACAACGGGCGCTTTAATTTAAAACACTCAGATTTATATTTCTTCTTTGACTGTAGATTAAGGTGGCTGTGCTTTTGCAGGGATGTTAACTGTAACTATGGCAGCAGTTCATCTTAAGCACCTACAGAAGCATCATGGGACCCAGCAGCATCTGCACTTACAGACTGGCTGCGTGTTTGCCATCTGCTCCTTTATCTCCCGTGATCAGTATTTTACTTGTTCAGCCTCAGGCTCGATGTTGTTTCAAAGTAGACGCTTCATCAAGATGAGTGACAATTTTGGATGCATAAACTTGTCTGACTGAAGAGGACGAGGGTGGGACGCGGAGGTACACCTTGCTGACTAAAGTCAAAAAGTTGGATTATTACAGCTTCAGCTCTCCGACAAATGCTGCCCCAGAGTATTGTGAGTTTATATTATGGAGTGTTATTATCTGCTTTCAATACAGTTCATTTGGCTTTTTGTCATTCGTTTGTTTGGCTTTTCATCTCCATTTTCCTTTATGGGATCTTTGAGTTTCTTGGCAGGAAAAGAAATAATGGGTTTTGCCTGAGAGAGAGTGTGTGTGTTTGTGCGTGTGTGTGTGTGTGCCTGTGTGTACGGGAAAGAAATCTCATAATGTCAAAAAAGCATCCAGATATTACGATATAACCACTTGACTGAAAATATGTTGCAGCTGTTTGGTCAAGATAAAATGTTTTCCACAAATAAAAGCAGGTGCAAAACCATCATTGCTTTATTCAGTATGCAGTGTCATAAAACTGAAACACAGCGCAATTTATTCTAAATCACATAGCTATATGTAGAAGTCAATATAAAGTCAAACAAATCATATGGTAAATCAGTTATATATAAGAAAAGGAGATCTATGAGGAGTTGTGTTTATCTGAACACGGCCTCAGCATCAAAACACAGGCAGACGAATAAAACCTTATGGACAGATCGACGTCAATAAGTTTTTTAAATCTTTGGTCTGTCTGTCTGTCTATCAGATCAAAATACACAAAACACCCAAAATTAGATTGTATTGTCTTAGAGGTGTTGAAGTTGAACAAAAAACGAGGTTCGAATTGGGAAAGAGTTCTGGATTGATAGGAACATGTTGATTTCTTTTCAATATTGATGTCATGATGATTGAGTAATGTTCCCTTAGATCAGTCACATCAAGAGAACATTCATTCATTCATTCATCTTCTGAACCCGCTTCGCTTTATCCTCACCAGGGTCACGGGGGTCGCTTGGAGCCTATCCCAGCTACTTAAGGGCGAAGGCGGGGTACACCCTGGACAAGTCACCAGTTCATCGCAGGGCTGACACAGAGACAAAGAACACTTTCACATTCACACCTATGGGCCATTTTTAGATTAACCTATCAGTGCAAGAGAACAGTTGCAAACAAACAACAAGGCACATAGAGACTATAAATGTAAATAAAAATACAAAATACAGACACAAAAAGGAAACAACTAATAACTAATAATAATATTATCGAAAAAAAATCCACAGCCAGTTATTTCTTAATAAGGCTTTTATTGTGTAAGTCAGTAAATTCCAGACTTTTTCATTTATCTATCTATCTATCTCTCTCTCTCTCTCTCTCTCTCTCTCTCTCTCTCTGCAAATACTGGTCATAATGAACATGTATTTATATTCTGTTATGTGGCAATAAGTGTCTGAACAAACAAACCGACCATATGAGATAAAATTCCTGAGTCTGCTGGTGTTTCAGTGACTACCATCAGCTTCAGTTTCCAGTCTGTCAGGGCTGTCTGACAGTGAAATAAAGCATAAAAATATTCCAAATATGAGGCACAGATTATGATTTTGGATGGATCTTCTGTCAATCACCGTCTACTGCAGGAAAAACAGATGATGCATAAGTACTTCATACAATGAGCTGGAACGAACTTGGGTTTTACTTCATAAACATAGACGACTGTCATTATCTGCTGCCATTAAAACGACTGAAACGGTTTCAAGTGGAACAGTATTCCCTCTAAATAAGTCAATATAATGACATAAATGTAACTCAGATGTTTGTCAAAATAGTCCTGGATTTCTACTCAAAATAATACTGCAATAATGAGGTCTAAAGTTGTAGTGGGTGGGAATGAAACTGGCTGATGATAATTTGTACCTGATGCTTTTTTTAAACAGTAAAATGCAGCACATGAGACAGTTTGACCCACTTAGACCAGATATGTGATAAATTTCACTCAAACTGCTATAATTAAATTGAAGTAATGATCATTAATTATATTTGTAAAGAGCGTGACATGGAACCAGTCATTTTATTGCCAGGTATTGTGTTTCAGAGAGACCAATAATTCTTCTATAAAAACTTATGAAAGTGGGTCAGATTGACCCAGGACAACAGAAGGACTAATAATATTAATTATCTCGCCCCAATGATTTCACACTGAAAATGGTGCCAATAGCTCATACACTCATGAGTTAGTAGAGGTCAGACAACACTACAGATGACTGTTATTGTTCGTTTTTTTTCTTACATTTTCTGGTGGATCTCAGGTTCACAATAGTCTCTTCCAATAATTCTGCTCTGCTCTATCAGACAATAGAAATCTGCAGCATGGAAGTGCAGATCTGATTTTTCTGTCTTGTAAACGTGCGATGAGTTGCGTAGAGAAAGACAGATACATTTTCAGATGAGGTTTGCCCGGTGTCTTGACATTTAAACAAAGTGTGTATTCCCACAGGGCCAATTTAAAGAAAACAGAGGGTCGCTGTGTGACACACTGACACACTTAACCACTGTGAGAAGTGACAAACAATACTCACACTCGTCGTCTGAAGGAACCGCGGTCTGTGTCTGACATTTCTCCGTCCTGTTTAAATCACACACACTTTCAGTGGGGTATGTACTCATTATTCTGCTGTAGGTTGTGACAAAACACACAAACGCTTTAAACTGTGAGGCTGACATGACTCATCTACACAGGACTGTTAGGGCCACAATGAGGATTAAAACAAATCAGATTTTCCAACAATAAAGTCCAAATATTATGACAATCAAGTCAAAATATTCCAAGTATAAAGTTGTAAAATTGAAAATTAAGACATTCAGAGGATAAAGTCATGACAGTAAGTCAACATATTACTACAATAAAAACAAAATGGTAAAAAAAATTTAAATTACAAAAATAAAGCAATACTATTAGAAGTAAAAAATAAGATAATATATTAACTTATAAAGACCCAGTTCTACTTTCAAGGAAAAAGTCAAAATATTACAAGACCAAAGTTGTAATTTTAGAAGTTAAAATGCTTCAGGAAAAAGTTATAATATTACAAGGAAAAAAGTAAAAATATCATGGGAATATACTTACAATGTTAAAAAGGCCATCATTTAATAAAAAAAAAAAATATTACTAATATAGTACAGTAAAAATATTACTAATTTAAGGATGTAACATTAAAAATGCAAATTACCCAGTATGAATATCATTATATTAAAGTTTTGAATACTACAAAAATAAATCCATATTACAAAAAAGTCAGTTTTTTTTAAGAATAGTGGCATATTTTCCAAAGAATCCTAATAAAACCAAAAAAAAAGTCATACTATTAAAAGTCAAAATATTATGAGAATACAGTTGCAATACTGAAAGTGAAATTTTTCACAAGAACAAAATCGCAAAATTTGGATGAAAATGTGAGAGAACAAAGCCATAATAATGTGACTTTCTGATTGTTTCCTCCTCAGTGCGGCCTGATTCTCCCTCATATTTTCAGACTCATTAAAATATGATGTGGATTCAATCAGGGAGCAGACAGTGAATACGGTGTCCTTTCTGGCCCATTCACAGCTATATCCAGTTACCTCTACACACTCAGAAGATGAGGAAGCCTTTTAAAAAAGTCAGCTGTATTTTCATCTCCTTTGAAAATCTTTCCCTCTGGCACAGATATTCTCTCCATGCTCCTTCCCATCGTCTCTGCTTCAGTGGGGCATATGATGGGAGAGGTTTCTGCAGTGTCCCAAGGTAGCCGATCTTTGAGAGATGACAAGCCACAAGTTCCATTTTTATTATGATTTATTCGAGCCGGCCCGTTTTCTGTAATGGAAATTCATTTGAATCAACGCCCCTTTTCACAGGACCAGTCGGGAACCGTACTGGCCATCTGTGAGCCAGGAGAGACCGAGACGGGCTCCATTTGGCAAAATGAAAGAAACCTTTTTTTAATCTAAACATTCTCCGAGCATGAAGCACTGAAAACAGGCCTCAAGCGCCATTTCTAGATTTGTGGCTGATTTCCTTCCCGTGCAACTCTGTAGTATTTCATTTTGCTTTTGCTTTAGGCGTGTTGGTGACATGCTGGGATATTATTAAGCAGCCCCATTCTCTAAAATCTGTGCTTTTTATAACATTTGTTATTTTTGCAGTGAAACAATGTTTTCTTTTCTGTTATGCAAAAAGCTCATGTCATGGCATTAGTAACATGACACAATGACTGGAGACTTGTAGTATGAGGAATCAGATCTCTCAGGTTCATTTAAAGGTTACCTGTAGTGAATTTCCATTGCTAGCTATTTCGAAAGACGTATAATACTAGTGGTTCCATCAGGTATCTTCGTCATAGCCCGCTGTCAAATACGTGTGAGTACTAAGTTGCCATCCATCTGTCAGTTTTGGTCAGAGACGTGTTGACTACGTCCAACTTATTCTGATCCAGGTCTTATCTTATAGCTGCTACCAGTGATTGTTTCTATGATAAAAAGAAGTTACCTCTGGTTAACTTCTAAAAAATAAATAAATATAACAATGAGCCAGTTTTTTAAATGGCTCTTTGAAAGGAACGGCTCCTCAAGATCCGGCTCCCTTCAAAGAGCCATAAATCCCATCTCTACATCTTTACCATATGTACATTGCATGGTGTAATATGAACATAGTAGAAAAAAATAGAAAAAAAATTCATACAATATAACTATAAACAGACTATAACTATAACATAGAATATATCAATAACCAGCAGGGGGTTGAGGAGACAATAAATAGACAATAAAGGTGCAACAGTGAAGTTAAACAGGTGAGTAATTGGTAACAGATGAGGTATTTAGTTTAAGTGACATATGCAATATGTGCAATAAACTAACTAAGTAAAATACAGTAAAGTTGTATTGTCCGATTACCTGGGGTGTGATGGACTGGTCACTGACCCCATGCAGCAGACCCCAATCTAAGATGACACATTATGGTGGGTCACGTCTCAAGGACAATGACAGAGTTCAAAGCTTATGGCTGCACAAACAACAAGAGTGAACACTTGCTTTCCACTCAATCTGGCTCACTGACTGCTGTTTGTTTACTCACACTCAATCACCCAGATTCAACGCGGGTGTGTTGCTTACGCCCGGTAATGGCTGCTCCCCATATGTTCTGCCCCCACTCGTAAATAATGTGATAAAAAGGTCCAGTGTGGTGCATTTATGGTGATTTTTTTACCGAATTTGCGCCTCTATTGTTTATAAGTAATACACAAAGGACAGGTAACGTTGTAAGCATGACCAGTACAGGTACACTTCAAAATAAGCTTTGGAGTGACTATATATCTGTGATCGAACACCATGAATACAGTTTTACATTTCCATCTGTGTGCATATGCTTTAAAAGGTGATAAACATGAAGACTACAGCCCATGCATCAGTGAAGGCTGACATGCTCACGATTTGACTTTCAAGAAGCTTCCCCATATTCATTTAAACCAAAATGAAATTTAGTCACTTACTCAAATATTTCATTTGCAAATATGTCAAATTCTGACGTCCTCACTGACTGATTCACACAAGTTTAAGGAACATTTTTATTGATTTTTTGGTGAATATTTATGATATGCTAATCTCAAGCTGATGATGCCTCGCACATTAGCCATGCATTTTTTTTTGCAGGTTTTTCCTGGAAAACATCATGTACAGTAAGTAAAATTTATGTGGCAAACAAACCCACACTAGAGGCTGATCTGAGCTAAAAAGGATGAATGTTTTAAAATGTGATTACTTAAATTTAACCACTCTGTCACACTGACAGCTGCTGCATCCTCCTCTGCCTCCAGTTCTGTGGTTCACCCACATTACTGTTTGTTTGTGTCAGTCTGTGGCTTCTGGATTTAACTAATCTGCTGTCATTCAGGCCCGGTAACACTGTCCTGTCCACTAGTCAGATACTCAGTGCATCCTACTATTTACTTAATAAACTCGCAGTGTATAATAACTACAAACATGTCATTATATGTCCAAGATGGAAGTGCGAAGGATCGTAAAACTCTGGTTTAGATCATAGATTGGACAGTGGGCGGTGATGTAGCGTAGTGGTTAGCATTTCCACTTCACAGCAAGAAGGTCCCCTCCGGTTTCCCCAAACTGTTAAAAACATGTACATATGGGTTAATTCTCCTGTTACCTATCTCCTGAAATACCGATGAAGATCTGGAGTTGGTCTCAGAGCATCAGCAGCAACAGGTCACTGCTCCTAATGTATGCTATGTGCTAATGCTAATTGCTAATGCTAATGCTCGGTACTGTGTGAGTAAAATGCAGAGACCGAATTTACCTTACCATTCACATACCCACTGTTTAAATAGAAGCGTAAAATAAAATATTCACTATTTATTTGATCAAGAGCAATATGGTGCATGATGATATAAATAATAAAAACAGCAATAAATTTGCTAATAGATTTAACAATGGTTGGTATGTCTTTTCTAAAATGTAAAATTCAATTGTGGGTTTATGATAAAAACGGACAATTAAAAAAACAGAGCCTTTTCAAAATAAACTGCTACTGGATATAGCCTTTTCCCCTTATATGAAATCCAGCTGAATACTATTTGTAATGGTTTTCATTCCAGCTAATTGAAGATGGAGGTAACACAACCCTTGCATTCTCCCCATATTTATCGCTCATTCCCTGCAGGATTAACGCTACCACTATTGAGCTGATTTTTTATTAAGCTTAGTGGAAAAGTAGAACATGATCTCGCTCTCCCCTCTGGAAGTCACACTATGTGACCACCACCATGGCAGCACATGAGCTCATTTAACATAAGTTTCCCCCCGAATAAATGTGCTCTTTGTGGTCTTTTC
This sequence comes from Apogon talboti, assembly GCA_037367365.1. Taxonomy (NCBI): domain Eukaryota; kingdom Metazoa; phylum Chordata; class Actinopteri; order Kurtiformes; family Apogonidae; genus Apogon; species Apogon talboti. The sequence continues at coordinate 4,880 of JAPQRQ010045877.1, read as the reverse complement.
TCATGATAGTGAATGAAGAAAATAAAACTGTATTTCACACTTTGGTGATCAATTTAACCATCCATCCCCTTCTGCTTATCTGGGTCTGGGTCACGGGGGCAGCAGCCTAAACTATGATGATTAAACTTGCAATTAATTCATGGTTGACCTGTATCCTGAACCATGGGGGGGGGGCATCTGAACAGATAACAGATCAACTATGGTCCAACGCACCAGTAGTCCAAGCGAATACTAATGATGCATTTTCAGAACTTGGAGAAACCAATTTGTTGGTTTTCTTTGAACCAGTACAGGAAGGATTTATTCATGGCAGTGGAAGAACTTAACTCTGGACATATAAAAAAATAAATGAAAGAAAACACACTCTATAGACGGCAAGATTTTTTATGGTTAGTTTGATCTTCATTTCCAGCTTTATTGATTCATTACAGTCTGATGTTCAGTGCTCTGGATATATTTATTTATTTATTTATTTATAAAGTTATTTAGTCAAAGATAGAAACTTGCAACAGTCTTGTCTTTTTATCCACTGATTAACTGGCTGTCAACTGTTTCCTACCTCAAACTACCACTATTGCACTGATCTTTAAAAATGCATTGTTGGTTGATAATAAGAGCCAGAGCCAGGCCATGCATTGGCCAACTCAATACCTGCTTAGGGCCCACATGGCCACCAGAGGTCCCTGTAATGGACATCAACTGAACTGTTTCAGAGAGTCACTCCTCTCCTCATGGTTGAGAATGAAAATACAAAATAAATTTGGAATACATGGATGTCAAACTCATTTTAGTTCAGGAGTCACATAAAGGCCAATTTGACCTCTAGAAAAATACTTTACTAATTAACTTTCTAATAACTTACTAAATGAAGGGAAATTCCACTTTTTTGTCTTTAAGTGCTAAAAAGTACAATTACAGCATGAAAATGTTATCCTGTCGCAAAAAATGTCAGTAACCTGAGCATCCACCTGAAATGAACAACCTGAAATTTCTTCAGGAAGCTAAATGCAATTTTAACAAAATTATGAGATCGTAATGGATCTACAAATAACAGGCACCTGGAACTGAAAAATATAGCTTTTAACTTTAAAACAACTTGTCAAGACTCAATGACACCCTTGACTATCGATGTCTTCTGTGTACTTTTTTCACTTTGCAAATTCATCCTGTGGGCCGGATTGAACCCTTCAGAGGGCCGATTTTGGCCCGCGGGCCGCATGTTTGACACCCCTGTTGTAATACATCTGACAGCCACTGGGTTTGGCTCCTAAAAGCTCTGGCTGCTGTAAACTTTCAATGAACTTCTCTTTAAAAATGCTATGTGCTCTTTTTTCACCCATTAATCAGATCTCAGGTCAAATAGAAGCTGCGATATGTGCCACATCAGGCTTTGATTGACAGGTCTGCACACTTGCCAAGTTGGACTTTCAGAGTTTTGGTTGTAATAAAGCACATAATTTTCTTGATTGACAGCTCCACTGTAGATGCGGATTATAGGTCATACTAACAAGACTGACAAATTACTTTCTTTTGCAATACTTTACTGTTTAACTGAGTAAGCCGGACACTGTCATAAGTTACCATTAGTTCACCTCTGACCCCTAGGGCTCCAGTAGCTCCGCCCCTTTTGTGGTTAATAGATCACACTAACAATGACTGTTACTCACTCTTTAATGTTTACCATTTTATATTTTATGCTTAAATATAAGGTTGTATTTTGGGAGATTTACCCTCATTGCATTTTTTTTCTGTATTTGTTTAAGCATTGGTGTTTATTTTGTTACATTGCCAACTACAACCAAATTCCTTCAGTGGTTTGTTGTTTGATATAATGGTTTGTTCTTGGTACTTCATTTTATCGGTGATGCATCCATAATTTTGTTGTTGAGATTTTATTTAGAAGATTTTATTGTTATAATTGTTTTGCACACCAAACAATATCAACCACTCCTATGGGAAAACACATCACACTTTTTATAGAACTGCTTTTTTCTAGAAGTATAAAACCTTCATGCGTTCAAATTTAGCATAACTATTCTTGTTTGTAGTGTCAGCGGTTTCAAAGATGCCACTTTTATAATTGCGGTCAATAGGGGATATACATTTTTGACTGAGAAAGCAGGAGTTGGCCCCATACTCAGGGATCTTAATACATGTGTGCCATTAGCTGTGTATTTATATCAGATTCGTCTCGTGGTCGGACCGCGGTTATTTCACCAACCCTTCAGTTTTGTTTTAAAAATAGATAAAAGTCCGTCCATCTTATTACTTTTTTGAAAGAACAGCTCAACAGGGCCCAAATATGGAGCTTGTGATATGCACCACTTCAGGCCCTCAGGTGCTGTCTGTGTCGATGTCCACGGAGTCTGGATTCGGTGTCAGCTGCAGTGAGACATCAGCGCTCAGGGCCGTCATAAGCCTCTCCGTAAATGTCAAGTGACAAAATGTGAACTCTAGGCGGCATAAAGAGGGACAACCCTTTAAAGGATGAGTTTGTATAGACGTGACAAATGTATCATCACGGTGTCACAGGGTTCATCCATAATTCAGTGCTTCGCCACTTGTTTGTGTCTGTGTGCATATGCGTTAAAAAAAGAAAAAAAAAAAAAAGGCAGACCATGATGTGCCAAGGGAAGGTGACGTATGGAGGAAGACAAAGTGAGGCGGCGAGTCGAGTACAACCTGGACATGTTCCAGCAGTTATGGAGGACATATTTTATACTTTGAACACTTCACTCTCTGACACTCGGGTGCTGATGTAGGACTATTTCACTGTGTGTGTGAGTGTGTGTGTGTGTGTGTGTGTGTGTGTGTGAGCGTGCACTTGTTGCGTGCCTGCGTGCACGACCTGAAGAGAGACGAATATTAAAGATGATTTCTGTCGCTCACAAACTGATGTTTTCCTGAGCGAGAGAGGAGGCGGCGTCTGCCAGCCTGGCTGAGCGTACACTGTCATGTTCTTGACTGGAACGTCAATCACTGTTGGTGTATAAGTTCACTGTGCCCGCTGACTGTCAGAGGAGCTCCGAGGAGATGTTCTTCTTCTTTTTCTTCTTTTTTTGGCCCATTTCTACCAAATACAGTAGAGTACAATAGACACACACATACAGTTATTAATTAGAACAGCTCGGATGTATGATTTATCAAAAAAACCATTTCACAGTGAATTGTTCAGAGAATATCAATTATAATTGCTCTATTTGATCGAGAGGCCACGCATTCAGGCATATGAGCTTTCACCCACGTAAACTGCAAACCGCATTATATGTTCAATACACCAATAATACATATCACTCTTTTTGACAGTTTATATGGTTTAAGTTGCAGAGGATATGAAAAGCAAATGATAGAGAAATATATGAATAAAACATCGGCATTGGAAAACATATAGATAGGGCAGATATGTCTTATGTAAATATGCAAAACAAATATCATTGCGGGGTATATACATAAATGGAATCTTCTCTAAGACTAGGGAGCGAGAGGATATGCTTTGAGAATGGAAATCTCATTAGTTTGATATCAAATAAAAGCACTCATCTGGAGGGAATGGCACCGACACTGCAGTGAGGGAGCACAAGACACAGAGGGAGAGTGGAATTTGTCTTTGAAGTCAATGGTGTATTTACAGGGGAAATTTTGGACTATTTCAAGCTGTTTTCATCCTGAGACGGCAGCATGTGTATTCTTCCAAAACTGTGACCCCGAGGTGCTGGATAAGGTGGTAGCATCATGTATTTTTATATATAGCGGCTCAACATCTGTTGTTATTTTATTTACCATGATAACAAGCAGTTCTAATGCCTAAGAAACATTTCAAACATCATGTGCTTCTTTTACTTTTTTTTTTTTTTTAAACACCGTGTTAAACATCCACGGGGTGTCGATTTACATCCAAAGCACAGTTCCCCCCATGAAATATAATTGCAGAAGCATTATTCCAAATGAGTGTTTGACTAATGACAACTCATGTGTCAGCTGTCACATCTTTGTTTACCGCCGAGCAGTATCATTCATCCCATCACAGCGCCAGTCCAGTCTGTCGGGGATATGATCAAATAACATGCAAATTATTTTTGTGACATACAATCATAATTATGAATTGCATTTGCATGATGTAGATTTAGATTTAATTGTGTCTCAGCCTCATTCGCAACATGCCCTGTTGATGACAAAGCCATCTGACAAGTCATGCTTAATGAGGTAAACCGTGGCAGTTAATCTGTACAAAAACACCAGGCAGGTTCACGCACACCAGACTATTAGAATCAATAACAATGTCAGAACAAACAAGTCATCATCAAAGAAGTATTATTAGCTTTTCAAGTCTGGAATATATTTCAGATACTTAACAGTGATGATGACTGTTGGTAGATTCTTGACTTAAATATCGTCCATTCAATCCAGTTGATTTTTACAGGATGATACAGTAACAAATAGGAGCAGGAAAAAGTCCACAGTGGGATTCATCGGCTTGGTTAATCCTCACCCGTCCCCTCAAAATCTCAAAATGGACCATACTTTCATCTTTTCTCACTGTCTAATCAACTCAAAATAATAAATACTTTAATAAATATACTTTTATCACTAAGCATTAAACCAAACATAAACATCTGGTTGGGATCGTTTTTTGTTTTTTTTTTGTGCTATTGTTTTCCAGATTTACAGTTTATGAAGGTTACATTTTATTGGGCACGATCAAGGCCAAGTTCTGGAAATCCAGAACTTGGCCATGTCTTACCAATTGATCTGATTAATTCATACCATTCATTAATAACCATGTCACATAAAATGTTTGAAAAATGCATATATGTATAGATCAGATCATTAAATAAATTATTAAATAAAAGTATTTCTATTGATGTACTGGTACCGCTGTA
>JAPQRQ010045706.1:4147-16848 GCA_037367365.1 Apogon talboti | reverse complement strand
CTACTACTACTACTACTACTACTACTACTACTATTACTAATAATAATAATAATAATATATAAATATCTACATTGCATAGAGCTGTAATTTTTTGTTAAAAGTACATTGTGTCATAAAATATTTGTATAAATGAAGCACTGTTATGTTACTGGGATACACTGGCCTACAAGTCACATTCTACAGATGTATAGGATTTTTCAGTGAACATGAAATGCACAAATTACCTCTAGAACTTAAACTGTTCCTCCTATTTCAATCACAATACCTGTTAAATTAAATATGATAGATTTTTTTGTATATTACTGAAGTTTTTGAAAGTTGTCGTTTTTATTGTGAATTCAGTTACTGATTTTCTGCTGCTACCTCTGCTTTAATGCTTAGTTTCATTAACTATATTAACCCTGGACTTTAAACAAAGGCAGTAGATGAGGCCTACAGGGAAAAGAAAAGAAAAAAGACACGACATTCATAAAAAGAGGACAGACTGACAGGCAGATTGACAGAAGGACAGATACAAAAAGCTGACAGAGCAAACAGCCACATTTTAGATGGACAGGGGTCTGACCTTGCTGTTCTGAATCAGCCTGATGATGTGTTCAAAACAGTTGTTGTTAAGGAAGACGGCCTGCAGAACTGGTCTGTCAGGACACTGCAGGATCTCAGGAACAGCGGCTGAAGACAACGAGAAAGGAAAAGGTATAACTTGACCCCAAAAACTGTTTTGAGAAAGATAAAACCAAACTGTAATCGAATGCTTTTTCATTTCTACTAAACTTGACTTACTTAGCATTTGGTTCTGCAGGGAGATCAGACTGTCCTCCCAGCTCTCCCTGTCTTGCTGCTCATTGCTAAGTGGACGGTTCCAGTTGAGGAGTTGGAAATAGCTCTCTAGTATGGTCCTGATCTCCACCTGCCGCTCCGCAGGGCTACTGGAATGCAGGAGGTGGATCATGGCGGTCAGGCACTGCAACGTCAGCCGTGGGAGGCCGGTGTCTTTCGGTTCAGGTAAGGCCCGGCAGCACCACGCTCGCAGAACAGAGAACAGGTCCTCAACAGAGTCGGGGGTGATGCAGAGAAGGCCATTCTTCTGGAAAAAGTATGAACAAGGAGGCTTACTGCGAATGTGCATTTACACTCAGGAGAATAATCACCGACAGAGAAGGGAGGATGTGGTAGCAGACCTTGCCTCCGCTGATGACAGCACCCAGGAGATGAACCAGTCTCAGTGTGAGGAGCTCTGGGATCTGTTTACTGTCCTGTAGACTTTCTGTGGACACATATTCATAAGAGAAAATATTAAACAGTAACACTGCACAGTTATTTAATCCTGATCCATCCCACTATGACAAAAAGTCAACACTGATAGAGAGAAACCTATACTTTATTTCAGTATTTCCTTTTTATGCAACTTTATACTTCCACTTCATTACATTTCAGTGGGAAATAAAGTACTTTCACTGTTCCCCATTTATTTATTTTTAGGATGAATAATTTATACAGTGGGTGATAGAACATGCTTTTAAAACCCAGCACAATGTTAAAGATTAAACCAGTGATTTCCAGCTGTTTTGGTATCATGCAGCACGTTTTGGGTTCAGATTTCTTTTTTTTTTTTTATCAGTAAATGCTAAAATGATCCAATATCCTTACAAAAATCAAAGATTGGAGAAAAAGTACAAAAAAATTGAACAGTTATAATCTCTTTCATTAATTATATGAGCTCAAAGATTTATCTGTATGTTAAATGGATATAAAGCAGTTCATGGCTCCACATCCAGCAGCCTCAATAGAAAGATGCTGTGGCCATACTGATGCTTCAGTATTAAAAAGAATGGTTAGGGTCAGAGGGACCAAACTATTACTTCTATTTCCACACTTAAAACTACATTTTAATACACATTTACTTTTTAAGTAAGACTTTTCCATTGCTGATCACTGTAAGAGAGAATTTCACACCAATGAATTGACTATAAATACTATAAAAATATAAGTAATATGAATTCTCTGTAAAATTTTTATCACAGCTGTCATTCAGTCAATAAGAGAAGCCTAAGTCTCTGTAACTGGATAGGTATTACAACATTAGCTCTTAACATTTCTAATTAAGGCATTCTATTAAGTATTAAAGTTTAATTTCCATCAAATTTTGGACACACTAGAACTTGCCTAGGCAGAGATTTCCCTCATGGCTTACAGATTAGTACTTGGTTATCAAATGAGCTCCTATAATTAGAAATACTTGAACTTTGGTCACAAAAACCTGATAATTAGATGCTCGCTAATTATGCTTTCAACCAAAAATCTAACATCCTGACAGACCAGACTGATCATTTATTTCTCATATGGTGAAATACGCGAGAGTTATTTAAAAGGAGAACTGGAAGAAATAAAAGGGCAGCCTTTTTAGGTCTAATGATGACAGATCTAAGCTGTGTTTGGGCAGGGGAGGTTCAAATCTTGTGGTATGCGAGATCTGACAGAGATCAGAGTGATAAAGCTGAGCATCTCACCATGGAAGAGGGCAGGCAGCTCCTCTGGCAAGACCAACGGAGAGAACTTATACTTGTTCCTCTCCAGCAAGCTCACCTCCTCCCTGAAACACACAAAGACTCAAGTCAGTGCACTCCCACTCGAATCACGCCTAATCGGAGTATGAGTGCAGAGTAAACCCACTAGCGCTAATGAGGCTTGACTTTAAGGCTTAGAGGCAACAAAATCAGGTTACACATCACCAAAGGTTGGGCAATATACTGAATACATGAGTCTTCTAATCTTAACTAAAGTGTACCACCTACATATACACAAAGGTGATCTTCCTGTTCCTACAATCGAGCCAGACTCACCCTGATAGACGTCTCCTCCACGTCTGATAAGGGTCAAACAGACTCTCGCACAGCACGAGTCCGTACTGCACAACCAACTGGAGAGATTCCTGCTCCCCTTCTCCCTTCTTTAGCTGGTGAACATGGACAAAATACACATTTGAAGCACTTTTTTTTAAGATCTTTTAAACACAATAATCTCCACATTCCAATACAATGAATAGAAGGTCAGCTACACACCCACTTCTCTTTTCATTACAAAACTAGTTGTGTTACTTCTGCATGAGGATGTCAAATTTTATAAGCAGGATCGATTCTGTGTAGGTCCTCTGTTTCTCTACAGTAGATCACATTTCTGCAGAGGGCACTAAATAACGTCTGCACACATGATAAACTGAACATGCCTTGCAGCTAAGCCCAAGTCATAAATCAAAGACAGCGGCGTCCTGTTTTAATAACAGTTGATAATGGCCGTACCTGGTCCAAACAGAAATTCAAGAGCTTGATAGTTTCAAAAACAAAACCAGGGGTCTTCTCTGGGTCGAGGTTCCCCATGTTCCTAGAGTAGGAGAGAAACTCATTCAATTCAACATGTTAAAAATATTTATCCAGGTAAAAAACACAAACAGTGAAGGTATATATTATATACTATACTATATACCTTCATCATTCGTGCATACATAGAATCTTAAGCCCAGTTCCCTCCGGTACCAGGGGCAGCCTTAGTTCTAACTGTGTTGCCATGGTAATGCTAGATGACACTTGTAGCAAAATACACATTCTATACATTCATGTAACCACAAAAACGTCAGCTAAAAGCTGAACAAAACCACTGGTCGTACAACAGAACCCAATCAAAACAACAAGCAATGAAATGGGCAAATATCTAAAACAAGCTACCAGTCTGACACCAGTGTATGTCATGAATTATTTTACAAAACAACGGACCAATTAGACAAACTTTGCAGTGCTAAGCTAACACTAAGCAGATCCAACAGTACAAGTAGGCCTATTATTTCTCTAATGCTAGCATTCAGCCGGGCATTCTCGCCTTCTGTAAACATAGGCAGTGTCCCAAAATGTCACAAAGTGGCGTGTGTACAGTTTAGTGACTGTTAAACAATTTATTATGGGCAGATGTGCAGCCAGTGGAAAAGCCGTAGCAAATTATGTCAGGGGGATCTTCCTGATGACCCAGCTGAAATTTCTACTTCCCATTATCTTGATCTTTTCCTTTATCATGGTAAAGATTTAATATTTAATAAAGAAGACATCTTACATATTTACTGTTAATTTAATCAGCTTTCTATAGGAATGTATTTTCAGTGCTTGATAACTGCCTAAGTCTACAGAAGAGGTCCCAGAAGATGCAGCGCCATAATAAATATGTGTCTTCTGCTTTTTATCCATCACAGTCAACAACATCGATACCTCGTTTCACAGAATAACATAGCATGTTCCCGATCGCAATGATGAAGTATACACAGCAGGCCGGGCTTCAGCCTCACCTGCACACAATGATGAAGAACTTGATGAGGAGTAGCGGGTGTGGGGTTCCACCGTTGTGCTCGGCGGTGTCGGAGAGGTGAAGCGCACTGTGCCATAACTGGGTGCTGAGGAACACCAGGACCTCTCTCGGGAGCAAGGGCACCTCTGAACTGCACTCCTCCAGCCTGGAAGACAGAGGAGAGGGATGTGAAGAAATGTGGGAGGAGGAGGGAGGGGAAGCAGATGCAAAGATGCAAAGGGTGTTGCAACAGCAGCTGAATTTACACGGAACATAAACATGTCAAAACGGTATCTGTGTGGAAGGTTGTCTTTCTTTGGGACATACCAACATTAGGCTACAGCTTAAAATAAATGTTACCACTAAAGATGGTGGTACAGCATTATCATCATACCTGTATATATCTTTCTTTTGTCTTTACAGTTTAATTTAGTCTGCAAAAACACAAAATGGTTTAAAGTTTTGCGGTCACATGCATATGCATATTTTAATATTGAACAAATATTTAATTACTATGATTGCATACATTGTTCTACTTTTACATTTCTGAAACATTGCTCCTTTTGTTACATGTTGGCTTTTTTCATTTTAAATCCCCTTTTTTTTTTAAATTAACAAAATATGCATTAAATCACAAAAATCAGACTGCCTTGTTAGATCGTATCACTTTTATATAATTTTTACCATTTTTGTTTTATGCATATTTTTTCACAATCTTCATTTCACCAAGGACCAAACCTAAGCTTTTATATATGAAAGAAATAATGTTTTGACATTTTCACCCAACTCTACTTAGCACTCACCTCCGAGGCTCCAGCGACTGCACATCAATGAGCCTCTCAAAGGACGCCACAAAGGCCTCCAGCCACTGCTGCAGATAACCCACGTCTTTCTGCAGGAGGGAGGAAAGAACATTTGAGGCAATTAATTCACATTCACACCAGAAGGAATATACTATTTACTAGCATAGAATGCTGGTGGTTTTTTCTAAAGTGTGAATGTTACGGTAGAAATGTCAGTGGAATATGCGCTTTAGTTGTGGCCTCTTATTTCACAATCTGAAAAATGTGAACATCTTAGTGTGACACACTGCGGCTCGAACATGGTACTGACTAAACCTTATGACCTGTTTTTGTAACAGGATGTTGCACAGAGATGTATCTCACAGAGGAACACGTTAGCCAATTCTTTCCTTTTTCAAAACGGGGCAGTTGAACAAAATAAAATGTTAGTTTCTTCACTCATCATATCCATAATAAGTTCCATTACAATGCCATACAGTGTATTGTAGCAAACATATAGAAACACTTAACACATTCAACATGTTATTGTATGCAACACAAAATGTGGCAAGGCTTTCCTGCATTACTATGCGTTTATGATGCCATTAGAGATGGCCTTGTATGTCAGTGTTTATATACTACAGTTGTTATCACAGCTTTAATCAGCCTCTGCAGTGCAACATATCCTGCTACTCTTCCCTCCTCACACCAGTCGCTGCACCTCACTCAGAACTAACACAACAACACAAACAACAGGCAGGTCACCAGAGAACTACAGCAACTTTAAAAGGGCTTTTCTGCTTTCACTATGTTTCATACATCCAATCAAAATAAATGATATTAGGTGGTGTCACTTCAAACAAGTGCTGGTACTTGTGAGACCTTGTGAATCAAGATCAAGATTACAAAACACAGGACGTCAAGAAATGTTCCCTGGTGCACTGTGGGATGTTCTGTGTACCCTGAACATTTCCATGAGTAGAACTGATGATTTTTAAGGCAGCTTCTCGAGAGCCTTTGTTGTGAAGGAAAAAATGGGTTGTTTCAGATGAACTGAGTCACTGTACACAAATAACATCCCGTAAACAGCACATGGTATAACAATTCATCAAGTACTTCCCCTATGTCGAAAAGCAAACAGGGCTGAAATGAGCAATGCATACAGCAGCTGATTTAATCTGTATAATGTAGTATTAGTGTTGTACCATGACAGAAATGTACAGAACAGAGCACTAGTATATACCGTATAAACTGTACAGTATCTCTGTGTTGGAGCTGAAATCATTATGTGTAACACATTTAAAAGAACTTCAGACATCAAAACAGTATAAATAAAAATAGATTTATATAATGCAATTAACACTGTAAAATTTACTGTAACCACATCTTCACTAAAGCTGCATGCAATGTTAAATGTACATTACCAACTGGCACTGATTTATGAGCCAGTCCATCTCTCATTGTGTTTGTGGCTGAGCAGGCTGCCAGGTTCCTGCGAACCCAGTCTCAGTTGAACCCTCAGTGTCGTCCACAGTGTGCAGCTCAGCAGCTGCACATCACTCACAACCAGCAGCAGCGTCTGACTCACTCGTCTCTTGTCTCCCAACGTCAAGCAAAGTAACCAGGAAATGACATTTCACTTTAACCGAAGCCTATTTCCTTCATACTCGCTGAAGCCCTTCCTCTTTTGATTCTATTGCTAGTTGTAAGCAGATATGAGGGAGGCCTCTATGAAAACTTCCTACAGCAACAGTGAAGAACCAGTTGGGGCTACGTTTTACAGATTTAACGCAACAAAAAGATGTTGCAGCAGAACAAATATGCAATTAACAGTGCATTTACTCATATAAACTATGATACTGAATTGAAATATGCTTGCAATTGTAAATAGACTACAGTGAGATGGACATAAATGTTTTACATTAATAAAATACGACATTTATAATCTTTCTTCTCTGTGCAGATTCTGTAAGCTTTGAAACAAAAGTGCAAAAGTGAATATTTAGCAAGTCAAATGACATTAAGTACATAACTGCTTCACATAAATATCTCTGTACTATGTGAAAACAGGAAACTGCAACCAACCCGTTGTTGTGTGTCTCCAACATCGGGACCAATCAGGGATAATCAAGGACAATCAGGGACACCCCATTGTATTTGTCATACTTTATAATTTGAGTGAAATGTAAAACTAAAAAAGCGAATCCTCCTTTACATTATTGAGCTTATAGTATCAATAACAATACATTTTCATCATGACCCAGCTTTGTTGCTGATGACATCCTGAATCATGAATTATGACTGAAATCAAATTGACAGTGTACATGGATGGTCCTGTATGACACGATGCTTTTTGCCTGAGCCTGTTCAGCCATGTTTACCAGGCTTTGACAAAAACATGTTCCATTTCCCTGTGGAGCTGTGACACTCCAATAAGCAGGTTGCAGGATGCAGGCTACATCTGCGAGACGTTGGATGTAACGTACTGTATAACAAAAACATGCAATAACACATGGGAAATGAGACTTTATGAGAAGAGAGAAGTAAAACTTGGCAAAACATATGAAGTTTTTTGTTTAAACTCAGATGGGTTCAGACACCTGGGAGAGTTCTGGTTCATGTCTCAACCCTTAACAAATTCTACATGTCTTCCCTTATAGAATTACTATCAACCAGCCCCTAAAAACAAACTCAGAGGTTCACCTATCAAACTGTGACGCTGACCAGAGCAACTAGATGGAAAATCGTTCAATGTGTGTTTGAAAATAAGGGCAAATTAAAGACACCATTAGGTCCAATACCAAGCCAACCATGAAGTACCAACTGCTAGAAACTGTGTCATTTATCTCTGTTTGCTCTGCTCATGGCCAAGCAGCTGTGCCGCTTTCTCCTGCTTGGCATTCTGCTTCGCTCCAGCTTCCTGCACAAGTGAAAGCAAAGAGTACTTTGATTTTTCTGGTTGGCTCTTCTGTTGGTAAACAGGGGAGGCTAAGGCACATGAGGGGATTGAGTCACTAATCTCACAGGACAGGTCCTAGTAAGCTGCAGGTGGCTGTTGTTGTTCAGCAACCGAGCTGCATTATGGCAATAGAGCGCTAAATAAGGACAAATTACAATAGCAAAGTAGGTAGCATGCTGAGAAAAGCCCAAAGATGAGTCTTTCTCTCTTCAGAGGAAGCAGAGGAGGTCGTTTCACAGCTGTGTTCATGGGTGGCAGTTGGGTCGTCATTGTGGTCCGTCGTCACCAATACAGGCTTTAATTAGTTCCTCAAACAGCTTCTGCAGCTAATGATCACAATTAATCTGCCAGCATGGCATCATACTGTTTGAACACTGTGCTTTAAGCATCTGAGGAGGATACTTCTTTGATTTTAGCTTCAACACAGAATAATGACATCTGGAAGGTCTGTAGATGTACTTGTCTGGGAGTCTTGGGTCATACTGCTGAACTCATACAAACTCTGCATCTTCCTGTTCATATGCTGCTTAGTTATAGCTTGAATGATGCATAATGGTACACAATGCATTTACAATATCACAAACCACTGAACAGATGTTAAAGACTGACTCAAATTAACTAAATCTACTCATCAGAAAACAATCCACACTTCAAGGTTAGTGTTTTTTTCACCTGCCTGGAGAAATCTTCCAATTTTTATTTGATCCATACAAATTGGTTTGTTATTAGTAATAAACACTAAATTTAACTCACATTTCTAAAACTGCACATGTAATTTTCACCAGAGTTCACTGTCTAGCTACAGTATTTAAATCAGCTCCAGAAAAAGCAAAGTATGTACTTGCCTGATCATGCAAGTACATTTCTAAATTTCCCAGCCTCACATGGCATTTTACTTTCACAAGGGAAATGGGAAAGCCTTATTGTTGAGGCCTGCAGTGCTATTAACAAGTCAGTAATGACTAATTTAAAATGCCACAAAAAGAAAATGTGTTGTTTTATTTATTAAATGGCAAAATTTGCCTTAAACGATAAAGATGATAACCATTAGCCACATCCCCACAAATGACATACATATACCTCCCCAAAAGAACAACCAAAAAAGTAATTAAACTGTTGCAAAAGTAGTCAAATTAATTACTTTTTCTGTTTTATGACCTAAGGAAATGAACATGCATGTCTAACAACAATACCTTTTTTGGCTGCCCTCAGACACGATCTGACACGTTGCAAGACTCCCCCTGTGATTAGATCAGACTGTATGTCCATGCCTGTCAGGCATGAGCATTTTATGATGACCTGAAAAGCATCTTCAGATGAGATATGGTGGTCTAAAACAGTGCCAGGGAGGCTGGTTTTAAATCCAACAGATGAAAGACATTGAATGTGCTCCCAGTGTTTTAGGGTTTTGATGTGCAATGAGCATGGCTTGTGTTAACATTCTGTCAAAACACGTATAATAATTTAACTCAGAAAAACACACACAAACACACTCACTCTGAAAGCATTAAGTGAATAACTCATCTTAACTGATTCAAAGATCTTTGAATCACTGTTCCTCTACAGTTTTCCGTAATTACAATTTTTGACCTGCAAATAAGTTTGTTCCTCTATCTGTTCTTTTATGCATTTGTTTAAGTCAAACTCTTTTTATAGGGAGGGGAGTTTTCCGATCATTACAGTGCTTTGCAGTGTTTCACATCAGATCTGAAACTCAGCTGATCTTCATGTCCCTTGCAGAGGGTGTGTGATTTCTTACACAATCAGAGGAAGCAAGCGCTCTTTATCACGAACAGGCCCGAGCAAGTCTTGCTTTCTTACTGCAGGACGAAACAATGGCTGACACACATATTCAAACATGTTGAGATCAACTAAAAGATTCATCACAACTCAATAAAATCTGTTAAGAAGTTAAGTGTCATAATCTACATTAAGGTGTATGAAACTCCAGGTTAGTTGTAAAATTATAGGATTTCTTGTCCACAGAATCTGATGAATGAATGAAATCTTTACCAAAAAAAAGTTAAGTAAACATGAGTAACTGCTGGAGGTGCACAAGACTGCAACATTTTCAGACTTATGGAACGATCTGCTGCAGGGTGAAACTGCCAGGGTGTGTTTGTTGTGACTAAAACAGTGTTTCTGGCCATTGCAATTAGTCTTAATAAAATAAATAAACAAATAAAGCTTAGACCTTTTGGGTGATTTACAACAGTCAAAATCTTCCATCATGATTGTTATTTGGATGCAAAGATTACAATTTGGAGATGGGATGTGTCTGAGTCAAAGGGAGATATTGTCTCTGCCAACTTGACAAACAGGCGGACAACAAAAAGATTTCATTCAGTGGCATGTTGAAAGTCTATATGGGAGACTAAAGTGGTTCTGCTGCTTGTCTGCAGCCTATTGTATTCCACTGAGTCACATAAGGTGGTGACATTTAATAGAAGGCTCAATTAAGTCCTTTTCTTCTACAATCAGTAACTGTATCCTAGTAATAAAAGTAAGTGATTTAAGCTTGGAAATCTGTAGATATTCCTCTAGTGAACAATGATTTAAATAGAGTAGCGCAATCTTGACAAAAACTGACTAGAAGTAATTTAGAGGCAGTTAATAAAGAAGTGGTTTCACACATAAAGATGCTAGACAGCTGTTGCAGCCAGATTCATGGCCATACCCTCTGACAGACAAACATGCACCACAGAACACACACCAGTGGAGCATGTGTGAGAGTGCCCACATTTTGTTAAGTTTGTTAAATACTGCATCAGAACCAGGAACATTCAAACAGACCACAGTTGTACATGCAAAAGCCCAAAGGAGAAGTCAAAGGGTGGATGTGTCCACAACGACCACTGTGATAGTAAGTGCTGCAGGAGGAAAACACTTGTTGTTCAGTTTTCTCTCTGCTGCATTCAGGGCATTTTCCATTTATTCTAGCTTTGACTTCTGCCCTTTATAAAGTCTTTGGCGGGGTTCCCGGCTGGGGATTATTCTTAAAGTCTAAAATTAAACCAAAATTCAATGGAGATCTGCAGTAACAAAGGCTGCTGTCTATGACTATGACTTCAATTGTCATGAAAATAAGATTTCAGATGCATTTCTGCACCAGAAACTTGGAAAGATGCCTCTTGCTCTCCCTGTCCTCGGGCATGGAAGCAGATTGCAAACATATTAAATAATAATACTTAATTTTTTCACAGCCAAATTGTCTCTCTCCATCAAGAGGAGGCAAGATGGTAAAGATATGCACTACCCTTTTTTTCTACTCAATTGTTTAATAGTAAAATATTGCACTTTAATAAGTCCAGTTATACTTACAGGGGAAATATTTAAGAACAAAATACCCAACAATCACCCAGTAATTCAGATTATAATGATGACTCATGCCAGGATTTGTTACTTCGTAATAGTTTATATTGGCATCTGAAATGTATTCTCTTAAGATAAACAGCAAAACAGTGTAATTTGTGAGCACAACATTGTCGGCACAAACACAAATTCACAAGTTATTGGTCATAAATGAGTGCGTGGTATAGCTTGTGTCTGGATAATAAAAACAATCCATTGCAATAATCAGCTAATAAAGTTAAAGAGTGAATGCTTTTGGATGAGGAAGAGACTGGGGAACAAGAACAGGAAGTAGTCTCAGTAACACCTGCCTCACAGGTAGCCCACAGGGTGTATGTCACTATTTGAAGTGTGAAAATGCGTTTTAAATGTCTCTAATATTGATAGATTATACCTGGATAACTGTGTGGGTTATATTCCATATGACATCCTAACCTTGTTTACACGTTGCAATGTCTACTACTATAAACAGGCACCAATGGGCATATAATAGGCGACTTCCTTATATAATCGCGTACAATAACCGACACCACACGGCTGCAGAAGCTGACACAACACAAACACTACGATCATGTGTTTATTGGGTCATGTTATAAACTTGAGGCAAAGGACCTGCTGCAACAACAGGTGTCACCGTCACCGTCTCCTTCCGCACTCGCACTTACCTTTGTGTAATACAACATCCACAGCTCATACAGCCTTTCTTTCGATGCCATTCCGCCGCCCTTGTGGTTGCTCATTATCTCCTCTATTCTTTTAGAAAATCCTAAAATTGGAAAGCATGGTCAATGCCAGGGGCTGTGTGAAGTTGTTTCCTAAAGGCAGGAGGACGCGGCACGCTCCTGCGAACCCTTCCTGCAAATTCAGGCGCAATCCACAAAAAAAAAAAAAAAAAAAAAAGTGCCTCTGTCTCGACGCGTAAAGTTATCAGAGTGGTATGGAAAAGGATAACATAACGGTGAGAGTGTGATCGCAGTCAAAATCGCAAAATCACAGACAAAAATTCGTGGAAACGCATGTCTGTAGAAACACCCATGTCCGCATTGTGAGCGAGCTTGTTGCTGTTTGAATCCTATTGGAGAGAGTTCCCACGGAAGCGACAGATGCCATCCGCTCCACAGCAAAACATAACACCGCTTCACACACGGATTCACTGCCCTGTGTTACTAGGGTCTGATTCTTTCACAAGCTAATAAATACAGTGAAGAGTTGGAGTTGACTGTCATGCACACAGGTAGGCTGATACTCTTAAAGACACACACACACACACACACACACAC
>JAPQRQ010045700.1:0-21723 GCA_037367365.1 Apogon talboti | reverse complement strand
GATAGATAGATAGATAGATAGATAGATAGATAGATAGATAGATAGATAGATAGATAGATAGACAGACAGACAGACAGCAGGTTTAATCAGACACTGTATATATGTATATACAGTAGCTACTACAGTATGTTACTGTATCTTTGGTTTGAACATGTTATAATTGTTGCACGGTATTTGAGGAACTTACCAATGGGTTTAAATGTTGATTCTTTTGGATATTAGTGTTTTATTCCTTAATTTGAGATGTTCAGATACGGTTACCGCGGCCGAGACTGCCGCTCGAACCTTTACCTGCTGCCCACTGGAGAGACGGTGTATTTCATCGCCTCAGTGGTCGTCCTGTTCAATGTGGATGAGCAGCTGCAGAGACACTACACTGGACACACAGATGACATCAAATGGTGACTAAGACCCACCAGACCCACACTACATCACCACTGAGTAGTCTGATTTCATCATTAACTGCAGCACATAATAGATCTATTAATGAAAAATAAGACTAAACCCTAAAAACTAACTATGGTCCTAAATTTAACTCAGTGTTTTTCTGATAACTAATGCATTCAGGAACCCAGACACGTGTTGGACAGTATGTTGAGTCAGACTTAACCCATAAAGACCCAGTACTACTTTTGAGGCAGTTCCTAAATGAGTTTTTTCTCTATTTTTAACTTTTTGTAAATGATTTATCACCATTTATTCTAATTGTGCTCAGTATTTTGCATTCTTAAGTGAAAATCTGGTATTTCCCTAAATTTAATTTACAGATTATGATTGATGTCCATAAAAACTCAAATCAAAGCTGAATGTTTTTATGTCAAAAACAGAGAAAATTGAGGAAAAAGTGACTATTTCAGTAAAATATATCATTAACAAGTGTGTCCATCCACTGTCATTGATCCAACTCCATGGATTTTACTGGTGAATCAATGTTGTAGAGGATGACAGTGTTTCCATGGTAACCATGGAGCCTCTGAACGTCCAAATGGGTCACATCTGATGACCATGAAAAGACACCAATTATGTACATATGTTGATAGGATTAATGGATCAATAGGTATCAAACATTTTCAGTAAATGATTTTGGTCACCAGCAGATGTTTGGGTTTTTATGGGTTAAACAGGTCTGTATGCATTTACAGCCTTCAGAGTGTGTCTGCGGTGAAGTGTGATGGAATAAGAGCCTGTTAATGAACAATTATTACCATGATCATGTTGTTGCACCGCAGGGTTAATCAAAGTTCACATTATTCATCAGCAGTTTGGATTACTGATCAAAGACGGAGCACAGACGGATCTTAACTCCTCTGAAGACCAAGATGAAGAGCTTTACGTAGAGCAGCTACATCGCTCTACTTAAAGCGAATGAGTTCATCTTAAACTGTTTAATTTCCCCCTCACTTAAGCGCAGACGGCGTGTGGTAGCTACATATTCATGGCTTCAGTAACCTGTCTCACCAAACGCGTCTTTCATGTTCCGTGGATGCGTTGCTCATCTTTATTCAAATAGTTTTTTTGATCTTGAAAGGATTTTAACTGTTTTTATGTCTTTCTCTTCCACAGCCTGGCCGTCCACCCTGATAAAATCACCATAGCAACCGGGCAGGTGGCGGGTACCTCAGCAGATGGAAAAGTAAGTCCGGTCTTTTGCTGATATTATATCGTTTTAGCAGTTAGGAAAGGTGGCTTAGTTATTTCCTTGAATAAATAATGTTTGTGCCTCTGTAAAATAAATACAGATATTTCATCCTCCGTCCACTCACCTTCACTTATATATTCATTGAATTCAGCGAGCGTTAACTATAAGTCTGAGATTGCATCTGCCTGATAATGCGCCTCTCCTGGTCTTTCCACGTTTGTGTCCGTGTTTGTATGTTTTTGCCGGCAGCAGCTTGCTCCTCACGTTCGCGTCTGGGACTCTGTCAGCCTCAACACACTCCACATTCTGGGCTCAGGTTTTTTCGACCGAGCCCTGGTCTGCCTGGCTTTCTCCAAATCGGTAAGAAAACACCAGTGAAACACCAGTTGGACTGAAAAATGTATTCAGCAACAGGAGACAGAGGTAGTGAATCACAAAGCACCCACCGCCACCAGTAAAATAACACAGTTATCTTTTAACCTTCATGTGATGCATCAGCTGATAGTTTACATTATTATGTTACTTACTTTATCATCAAAGACCTAAAGATGAACAAAGTGAACAAAAGCGTTCACTGATCTAAAATGTTTACTAACTTTTTAATGACTAATTCTATCAGTACATTGAGATAATTTGGATAAAATGCAGTTTTTCAGCTTTTCAGTAGTGTCAGATGTGTCTTATTTGGACATTCAGAGGATCTGTAGTGAACTCCTGCAGTATTGTTTCTCCAAGAAAACCCATGTAGTTTGACAAATGACAGTAATTGTAAACACTTATTTTAATGTACCATTAATGACATATTTTGCTATAAAAGTCTCAATAAATTCATTTGGAAGTTGGAAGTATCATTCTAGGTGTTTAAGGGTTAACTCAGTTTTGGACAGAAAAGAACCACAGAAAAACCATTAATTCACCTTCATTCAGGTTATTTTTTCCCCTACATTTTTGTTGTCAATAGCAACACCTAAGATAGGTTTTGAATTGTCCAAACAACTGTATAACAACAAGCAGCAAACCTAACAGAGATAATATCCTATCATAGTAACTTTCCTTTGTAAATTACCTTGGAAAGCATTGCGTTCCATTTACTTAGCATTCATTGTTTGGCTTCTATTTTTATCACTTCTTTTCTTTACCTCTTTAAGGACAGGGGAGTAGTGGTCTCGATAATGGTCACTATGAAAAGCTTCCACCATGGTTGCGTTTATTGTTCGCTGTTGCATTTACAGTTCATTACCTGTCCCTCCACATGAATGAAACCAGGTTAGAACTGGCACAGTGAGACACTTCCCATGAGCCATCTGTCGGACTGAGTCACACAGGGGTACAAAGTGGTACCCAGCCTGGCCCTGTTGGATCATTTAGAACAGATCTCTGTAATAAAATATAATGACTTTGGCACTGTCACAACTCCTCTTCTGTAAATACTCATTTCTGTGGGTCTATGGTAGAAATATTCTTGAACATAGATGTATTATTTTATTATGAATTGGAGTCTGAAATAGTTGGCATGACTGATGTGTTTCTCTGTCAGAATGGAGGGAACACACTGTGTGTTGTGGACGACTCCAATGACCACATCCTGTCAGTCTGGGACTGGCAGAGGGAGGACAGACTGGCCGAGGTCAAAGTGAGTGGAAGGCAAAGTTAAAGGAACCCAACATCACTGTCACCGCTGTTCCCAAGCTGAAGTAATAGTGGGTTTTTTTTGTGTGTGTGTGTGTGTGTGTTTTGGTTCAGTGCTCCAATGAGTCGGTGTTTGCTGCAGATTTTCACCCGACAGACAGCAACATTGTAGTGACATGTGGCAAATCACATCTCTATTTCTGGAACCTGGAGAAAGGCATGTTGGTCAAGAAGCAGGGACTGTTTGAGGTAAGAGACCCCACCCTGTATGTTAGCATCATATGTCTGGGCAAGAGGTATGCAGAACAAAAAAATAACACTTAAAATAAAACTAGCAGTGAAATGACAGTCTGTTAACTGAAATAAAGCTAAAAATGAAAGAAAAATGGGCAAAAAAATCGTAAAAACTGCATTAAACACCAACTAAAATGACATGAAATTGCAGTTAAAATCTGGGGGTTTTTTTCAGACTATACATAGTTTCACTTTTAATTTTGCTCCAGATGCTTAATGTTGAACTCTACTCTGGGTGGAGCTGTGATAATGGTTAATGGTGTACAACAATAAAATGTCTTTACACAATATGCAGCCTATAAAGAGCACAGGTTTTACAAATGACATTGGAATTCATTCATGCTACTATTTTCAGTTTCTTATAATTCAAGGCATTCTACATTACACCTCAAAAACTAAAACTGAATTACAAAAAGCTAAACTTGAACGAGTCAATCCCTCAAAATAAGATGCAAAGTAAAACTGTTCATGTATCTTGATACTAAACTGAAATTGAAAAACAGAACAAATCAGCATTAAAACTTATGATAATTTCAGAACAAATGATAACAAGATGAATTGCAATATTATTTTATATACACGCAGGTAGGAACTCCACTTATTTTATTTAAGTTTTTTCATGTAGTTCACTGTAAACCAGTCAGTATATTTTAAATACAAAAGTATTTTCTGCCTGTGCTTTAGTATTGTCTTTTCAATCGCATTGTGAATGTGTGTATCCTCAGCAGCAGAGGCAAAGTAATGAGATTAGACTCTGAGGTCGGGCTGTTTTGTGTTTTCACAGCAGAAATAAAACGTATTCGCCTGAAGGTAGATCTGTGTCTGTTTATGTCCCTGGATGCATCGTGATCATAAATCTCATCCCTGTTAAATAAAACCACTCGTCCATGTTTGGGTTTTCTGCAGAAACAAGAAAAGCCCAAGTTTGTGCTGTGTGTGACCTTCGCAGAAAATGGAGACGCCATCACCGGAGACTCCAGTGGCAACATCCTGGTGTGGGGAAAAGGTACCAGACCGTAACCGTGTCCACGTGTGTCACGTCTGTTCAGTAGGTGTTAACATGAGCATGTCTGACAGCGAGATAGACAGGGGTGAGAGTTGTCAATCGCAAAAATCCAGCTCAACAGGCATGCAATGAGAGGGAAGGAGAGGGAGAAACAAATATGTGTGTTCTTCTGTAAAAGGATTTATGAGGGGATTTATAAAGACATCTTATTGTTGGGGAGTTGACAGGAGATCAGGGGTTTCAGAGGGGTTATCACAGTTTATGATATTCAGGAGATTAGGAGCAACGTGCTTCTTAAGTACAAAGAAAACAGTCTGTTGATATATGGCTTAAGCACTCAACGACGTGAGGTATACTTTAACCCTTCAAAACCTAGACCTTTTATGTGGTGACACTATGTTGTTCTCTACAGCTACTCTGTCAGCAAAGCATAATTTACTGCAAATGATGCATTCATTCATTCATACAGTTATTAAAGTGAACATTTATACTACGCACAACAGGTGCAATCGCAACCAAAAAAGTCAGCACGCAAGTATAAAAGTGCATAAAGTCAAGGTCTTGGGAAAAAAATTGTAGTTTTGAAAATGTCTGGGATTTTAATTTGGATAAAGAGCAAGTACTCTGATTCTTTTAGACTGAGATGTAAATTCAACTTTGACTTTGTAATGAATTGTCCTTCAGTGTGACCACAGCGGCTTTGTTTTGCCCTGAAGGTCAAACAATCGATCAATCACAGACATGCAGAAACTAGACTTTTACCTCTCTCTCTCTCTCTCTCTCTCTCTCTCTCTCTCTATCTTTCTTCCTGTCTTCACTCATCGAGTCTGTAATTTCTAATGATCTGTGTTTGTCTGAGGGTTAATCCGTCCTCCTCGAGCAGCCGACCTTTACGTCAATCCATCTGCAACTTAACCTTCTCATCCATCTCGTCTCTGTCACGCAGGCACTAATCGTATCAGCCAGGTCATCCAAGGAGCTCACGAGGGCAGCATCTTTGCTCTGTGCATGTTGAGGAATGGGACGCTGGTGTCTGGAGGAAAAGACCGCCGGCTGGTGTCCTGGGACAGCAGCTACCAGCAGATACAGATGGTGGAGGTGAGGAGTCAGATGAAACGTTTACAAACGTATTCCACGGCTATTTTCTTCAGAATGAATGCAGAAGTTGATAAGCCGTGCATCATTTCTGCCGTAAGATGCATAATTTAAACTGTATTATGACCGGAATGCAACAATCATCACTCCAGGTCTTTACAGCCTCCTGATAAACCACACTCTGTTAATTTATATCAAATTCATGTCAAACAGCATATTCAGCTTCTTCTTTTATTCATCTGAGGTCTGCATTCTGAATATTCCACCACATCATGAATATTACAGAACGTTTGATGGGTTTGAGCTTGTGCTGAGATTCTTGGATATTTATAGTGAGGACAATTATGTATCATTCATGTCCTATTTGGTCTAACTGGACCACATTATGGAGAAGAAGGATTTTAACCCTTAAAGACCCACAACTATTTTTGTCGCAAGTTTCCAAGGTTTTTTTGTTGTCATTCCTCTAGTGATTTATGACCATTTATTAAAATATACAAACACAATAACCCTGCTGAACCCCTGCACATAACACAGAACACCACAGAGCATGATACCCAATACCCACAATGCAATGTGGCAAGCACACCATAATATTATCCTCTGCATTTTGCGTTTTTCAGTGTAAATCATAGATTTTTCTGTATTTAATCTACTGATCATTTGAATGTTCATTAAAACTTGGAGTAAATTCAAAGGTTATTATACCAAATCAGAAAAAACGATGAAAAAATTACTTTTTCAACAAAATATATCCTTAATTGAACATAAGAACAAGCTTCTCCATTCACTGTCACTTGTCAAACTCCATGGGTTTTACTGTTTATTAATGTTCATGTTTATTAATATCAGTATTGGGTTTGTTTTATTACTCCTTATGTGTACCTGTAAATGATCAAACATAATTTTAACTTTAGCATTTTACGTCTGTTTTTTGAGAGAAAAAGTACAATCTATCCTGGGACAACCCATTAAAAATAGCTTTTTACAAATGACGTTCACAGCAGTGTTGATTAATGTGCACTGTCCCTCTCAAATAAACCATGAAAAGATGACAAACTGCATTTTATACCAATTATTTACATGGATTGATAGGATTAGTGGATCAACAGGTATTAAACAGTTTACATCAGCACATGGGTTCGGTTACCAGTGGTTGTTTGGGTCTTTGAGGGTTAATATAGAACTAGATTTGATGTGACCTGCTGGTTTATCTGATTTTTTTCCAACCACAGGTGCCGGAGTTGTTTGGACCGATCCGGACCATAGCAGAGGGCAGAGGGGAGACTGTGCTCATCGGGACCACAAAAAATTTTGTTTTGCAAGGAAGTCTGGATGGAGAATTCATCCCTATTACACAGGTAAGTTCATGGTCTTACCTGCAGTATCCCCACATCAAGAGAAAGTAAAACAAAAAAGTCAAATCTAAAGGAAATGAAAATAAATCTCCTCTCTCGTGTCTCCAGGGTCATATTGATGAGCTGTGGGGTCTCGCTGTCCATCCATGGAAGTCTCAGTTCCTCACCTGTGGCTATGATCGGCAGGTCTGTCTGTGGGACTCCAGTACCCATCAGCTCATCTGGACCAAGAACATTGAGGTAAGTTTAGTCAATACTGCCCCCTGGGGTCAGACATGAGGATTACATCAAACATATGACGGATTAGGGGCTGTTAAGCTCTGATGAAGAGGAAGAATCAGGATGCTTTATTTAAGTAAAAGTAGAAAATACAACACAAGTAAAAGTAAAGATTCATTATTTGCAAAATAAATAGAGAAGTATAAAAGTAGTCATGTTGGAAAAGGCTCTTTTCAAAGCATTACGTTTCTATGTCGGATTATATTATGTTTTCACTTACAAATAGAAGTCAACCTGTAGAGGACTTGTAATGGGTGATATAATAACTTTGTTTTGAGGTTTATTACAGGCTTTAATCACCTCACTCATCACTGTGAATTGCATGCTAAAGCTGACGTGCCTTCTTTGATAATGCTGATTTTTAAGGCTCTTCATGGCCTGGTTCTGTCTTATTTATGCTGTATTCTACAAAGAACCAACAGCCATAATGCCTTATGTTCTTGTGACATTTACCACTTGATTGTTCCTTATACTTCAGACTGAACTGGGGAAACAAGCATTCAGCTTTTCTTCCCCCTCTGTCTGGAATACTCTCCAAACTGAACTGAAAATATCTGAACTCATTTCATACACTATCTTAATCCATAAAGACCCAGTGCTACTTTTGTGGAATTTTCCAAATGAATTTTTCTCTAGACTGAACCTTTCTTTAGTGATCTATCACCATTTATTATATATAATTCTCTGTATTTTGCATTTTTACATTATATTTTGCATGTATATATCTGTGGTATTTCAAGGATCACTGGTTATTTAACAGCCTCAGTATTTAATGTCATAACACACCCTGAGGGCAGTATCTGCCACGAAGAAATCAGTAAATGTCAATTTCCTGTCCCCTCATCTAGGAATCATAACATTACTCTTCTTTACTTAAATAAATCAAATAAATAAACAAATCTATTAAACTAAACATGGAAGTAACTATCAAAAGTGATAATAATTACAGGTTTGGTTATTATTTGTTCAACTGTTATTTTCCACCAAGGTCAGTATTTCCTGTTTAGACTGGTGTAATATTAACCATCAGCCATGATTCAAGTTCTGTTGAAACCAGTAGCTTGTAAAATGTGAAGGCACTTATATAACAAATGCGTGTAAGAGCATTTAATGGTGTTCAGTTTTAGATACTATATATATATATATATAGTTTTTTATTTATTTATTTATTTATTTATATATTTTTATATTGTAATTTATTGTATCATATAAGGATAATATAATAATAATGTCATATCAGGACGTAAGGTAGAAATGTGTCAAATAAATGTAGTGAAGTATGATACACAATATTTCCCTGTGGAATGTGCAATAGTATTAAAGTAAAGCTGCATAAAATGCGTAAAATGTAAATAAAGCAGTTAAGTGTAAGTATATCTTATATAGTTCTTAGTTATATCACAAAAGGAACACTAAAACACATAAATATATTAAAATTTACATCTGCAATCAAATTGGTGACGCCTTCAGAATAAATTTGCTCAATGGACAATATGTCTTTTGTGTTCATATTGACTTTTCAACACTAACAATCCTCTTTTGCACAGGACGCTGCCCAATCAGCAGGATTCCACCCCTCAGGAGCTGTGGTTGCCATAGGAACCCAGATGGGCAGGTACGTGAATCCCATCATTATCAAAAAAAACCCCAAAAAACCTGAAACTGTCCTCAGCATCGTGTAGTCCTGTATTCAACTTGTTGGTCCAATATGGAGGCTCCAGATTGTTGAGAGGCCTGTGTTTGATGCTGCAGGTGGATGGTACTGGACACCGACTCCAAGGATTTAGTCACAGTACACACAGATGGAAATGAACAGCTGTCCACCATGCGCTACGGCCCAGGTATGTTCACATTGTTGACAATGTGTTTCCCCTGTGCCTCCGATTATTCACTTCACAGCCTGTTGTTTCTACTTTGGTTAAATTATAACTTACAGCACAATTTTCCAAGTGATGGAGGAATATTTAACTCTTAAAGACCCAGTGGTACTTTTGTGGCAGTTCCCAAGTGATTTTTTTTCTCTATATACATTATAAACCTTTCTTTCATAATTTATCACCATTTATTGAAATTTTATCCTCTTTGTTTTGAGTTTTTTTAGTGTAAATCAAGTAGTTTCCTCTATCTAATTAATTGATCATGTACATGTTCATAAACGCTCAGAGTAAATTCGAAAGTCATTATATCAAAACAGAGAACACTGAAGAAAAAGTGACTTTTTTAGTTAAATATATCATTACTTGAACATAAACCAAACATGTCCTGCATTTTACACCTATTATTTACATGTATTGATAGGATTAGTGGATCAACAGGTATTAGACATTTTAGATCAGTAGATGGTTTTGGTCACCAGATGCTGTTTGGGTCTTTATGGGTTAAGATAAAATAACCATGATAAAAGTTGTAAATGCCATAAAATACAGAATTCTATTCCTGCTTAATAAGTTGTGTTCCTCCACATGAATTATAGTGACAATTGTGCTACTTTTACAAATAATCCTCCTGTCTTTAATCTTCTTTAGACGGTAACTTCCTGGCCATCGGTTCCCACGACAACTACATCTATATCTACGCCGTGTCAGAAAATGGGAGGAAGTACGGCCGAGTGGGGAAATGCTCGGTGAGCACCTGTATTTATAGCCCCTCCTCATACGCGGCTCCTTTATTTTTAGTTTGCCCTCGTATCTGCTTTATATAAAGTTTCCTCCTCAGCTCTATGTTTGGCCTGTACACTTTGTCCTCACTGTGTGCTCAAAGACACACTGTGAAATGAAAACTATGAGAAAACACGAGGACAGGTTCCTGTATGCAGTATTTTTAGAGTTGTATTCTATGAAAACTTGTATTATCACCTCCACTGGATCACTATACAATACAAATCCAATGTTTTTATGTTTTGTCTGTGTTATTTCAGGGTCACTCTAGTTTTATCACTCACCTGGACTGGTCTGTGGACTCCCAGTATCTGGTATCAAATTCAGGAGACTATGAGATATTGTACTGTAAGTATGATCACTGCTGTTGTTCTATTGGTGGATTTATGTCTGTATAACAATATAAGATAAATAAATATAGGATAATTCAGGGTACGGCAGCTTAACATAACATAACACAACATAACATAACATAACATAACATAAGCACCTACTGGGTATTAAACAAATGTAAAATAACATGAGTATATAATTAACATTAATTCATTATTTTTTATTATATCCCTGTGGTAAACTGTAAAATAACACATTTCTGTTTCAAGTTAACCCTCAAAGACTGAGACCATCTGTGGTTAAAATGCTCAGTAACTTTTTAAAATCTAATGTGCTTTAGAAAGTAATGTAGAGTTCAGTTTCTCAGCTTTTCAGTGGTATTACAGTGTGTGTTATGTGCTGATACTAATTGCTAATGCTAATGCTAATTTCTACGTACCGTGTGTCTGTGTCTGTGTGTATTACGATAGGTAAAATGCAAAGTTGAAATTTCCCTACGAGTATATTAAAGCAAGTTAACCTTTTCTACATACACATAGGTCTTAGCTGGATGTTTAGACGCTCTATAGGGAATGTGTTTAGGCCCTCACACGAATTCATACGTTCTTCATTTGAGTTAATAAGTGGCTGTAACTAACTTGATGTAGACAGTTCATTCGGAGAGCTAAAACATCTACTGTATGTTCAAACAAACTACCGATAAAATCATCATATTTTTTATAGTAACTTCATTCATTCTCAGACAAAGCAAATGTGAAATAGTGACTCGTGACGTTCTCATGAATCAGACAGATACCGGTACTATAGAAATACTTAAGAAAACTAAATAACACAGTAAAGGTCAGGTACCACAAAAAATTGTTTTAGGTCTCTGAGGGTTAGGGTAAGTTTATTAATGTAAATGCAATTCATACACCATTAAATTTCAATGTGCTTTACACAAATAAAAGGAGCATCCAGAGGAAAATAAAAACAGCACAGCTTTATTGATGTTATTAAAAGAAACTACTCATGAGTGTAATAAGAATTAATTAAGAAAAAGCTGAAATCATAGGCACATGTGAAGAGAAATGTTTTAGAGTAAATTTAAGCTCTGCTCTACTATAGTGTTTGCATCAATTTTAATCTTTAAACAGAAATATAACACTAGTCTTTTAACCATTTTTTAGATTAATAACAGCAGTCACTAAAGTTTGTACAATTTGTGTTCTACTTTGAGATGCTTTTGTTGTATACTTTTAGTACCTTTTAAAATAACGGTGGTGTTTTATATGTATGTTCTTAGCTTAGTGTTTTATGTATGGTTGTAGAACTGACTTTTATTGTGTTTTATGTATATTTTTAGTGTGGATGTATGGCTGTGATTTCTATTTTGTGTAAATTCTGCTGCTGTCATAGTCAGAACACTCTTTTTAATCTCAATGAGCTTTTTTTTTTTTTTTTTACAAATAAAGGTTATAATAATAATAATTGAAACCCAGAAAGAAACCTAGTATGACTAGTGCTGTTTTTCAGTGTTTTTAACGTTGCAGTACTCATGATACAGGCTGTGTTGTGTTTCCTCAGGGATCCCATCCGTTTGTAAACAGGTGGTCAGTGTGGAGACCACCAGAGACATCGAGTGGTCCAGCTACACCTGCACTTTGGGCTTCCAGGTGTTTGGTAAGTGACGACTCTGTTCTTTTTCTTGTGTATCTGTTAACGTACCGGCAGCACCTGTTTACACTGCCTCCTCCTGCTGCTCAGGCTTGTGGCCCGACGGCTCAGACGGCACCGACATCAACGCCGTCTGCAGGTCCAGCGATAAGAACCTTCTGGCCACAGGAGATGATTTTGGGAAGGTCCACCTCTTCTCATATCCCTGTTCACAGTTCAGGGTAAGTTCACTGTGATCTTAACCCTTTATAGGGCACTCATAGAAATACTCTGAAAGATTTCAACCTTAGTGTGTTATTGGAGGACATAACAAGACTTTATTACTTTTGTGAAATATTTCTGAATTTTTTATTGCTATGTAGAAAATCAAGGTCAATGAAGTTATCGTATTTGGTTCCTTACCTGTAAGTGGGGGGGGGGGAAATCCAAGAAGAAAATAGAAAAAATACAAGAAAAACCCAACAAAAGGAACATGTATTTTAGAACTGTTGCTGTCACTGTCTTGTAATGTATGTGGAAATTACCGAAAATAGTCACTTGCCCGATAAAGGGTTAAGCAGGAGAGGAAGCTCCTGATTCAGAGTGTATTTTATTTTACTTGTAAGATAAAAAAAAAAGACACACAAAGAAAATTGGCTTTTACGTGTCAGTAAAATGACCATAATATGTTTGAAAAGAAACAAAAAGAAGAACATTCTCATATTTTCTGCTCCCTTTAACAAAGTACTTGTGCCTTTACTGTAGTAATATAAAACTAAATTATGAAATCAGCCTCTTAATACATTAGCTACCATTACTTACTGTTCCAAATTCACATAATTCAAGACGTCATTTCATTCAACGTGATCTCCAGACCACCAGATTAATTTCCTGCAGCATAATTTCTTAGTATATTGCATTAACTTTTTTTTTTTTACACACTGCTTGATTCTTAATTCTTTTATTTCTTTGTTCAGATTGTTACATAAATTTACACCTTTTACTGAGATACATCTTTCTTTTACTTTGGTTCGGAATCTGGGTTTTTTTTAAGTCAGGGATGTCAAAAATTACACTGAAGACATTAACAATCAAAACTGTTAAAACCATTTTAGTTCAGGGGCCACATACAGACCAATTTGATCTTAAGTAGGTCAGACCAGTAAAATACTATCAGCATAATGTAGAAATAATGACAACTACAAATGCATCTCTATGTTTTAGTGCAAAAAAGTAAAATTAATTAGTCAAAATGTTTACATTTACAAACTATTCTTTTGCAAAAAAATTGAGAATAACCTGAACAAGCATGTACAACCTGAAATGTCTTAAGAGAAGTGAGTGCAATTTAACAATATTCTGCCTGTTTTGTGTATTTGTAGATCCACTGTGATCCATAAGTTATAATGCATATGTGTAAATGATAAACTTGTTAAAATTGCACTTATTTTCTTAACAAATTTCAGGTTATTCATGATTGCTTATGTTTTTCGCATTTTTTAAGGATAGTTTTTAGATATAACATTTTCATAATGTAATTGTACTTTTTTCACCATGAAACATAGAGAAAAGTTTGGAGTCACTATTTATAGATGGTTATGTTATTGTTTTATATGCGATCATATTGGGCTGGACATGGCCCCTGAACTAAAATAAGTTTGATACCCCTGGTCTAAGTGAATTTCTTTATCTATTTTTCAATTCTTTTCAGGCTCCCAGCCACATTTACGGCGCCCACAGCAGTCACGTGACCAACGTTACCTTCCTGCACGATGACAGTTACCTGGTGTCGACCGGAGGGAAGGACATGAGCGTGATGCAGTGGAGGATAGTCTGATGAAGGAGACAGAATCAGATACTGTCAGCTTCGAACGAGCCGCCGGCTGGGGCCTGAAACCCAGCTGAAACAAACTGAACTGCACTAAAACTGAACCGAACCAAACCTGATTAACTCTGACGCTAAAAATAGTGAATCTGACTGAACTGAAGTGACAGAAGAGGAACCTGGATGTCACGGTTTCTCCCCACATCCCAAAAATGACACAAACTGTCGGAGGTGATGTGTGCAGTTACCTGAAATACAAAAAAAACCCCTGAATATTTCTCCTGTTCTTTATTCACACTACATGTTTTACAAATCTCTCTCTCGCGCGCACGTACTGTAGCTTACTCACCAATGAATCAAACAAAACAAATCGAACGGATCGACTCCAGCTAAACAGAACCAAAAGCTTCGGACTCTTAAATGCATCTGTAGAGGTTGGCTTTCACTCTCCTTGCGTCGTGCACACTCCTGCCACGGACGACGGAAACAGAAGAGGCTGATGTTTCTGCCTGTCGGAGCCGTTGAAGACCGAACATCACTGAGGTGGACATCCGAGAGCAACAGAAACAAAAACTGTGCACGGAAAGGAGGACCATAGTGATTTTCTAATTTTCTAATTTCTGTCTTTCTTTTTTGTATATAATAACTCAGGAAAGCACTAGTACAGCAGGACCTTTCCCTGTTATTAACATGGACATATCAGAGCAAGCCTGCTGTAGTCCTAAATGCATCTCACTAAAACATCCAGAGGTGTATCCGCCACGTTTTAACCATCATTGAGTTCTATGCATTCATTGTGTCTGAAAACTACCCTATACATTCAGGGGTAGCAGATTGCTTTTTTTTTTCTTTAACCCATAAAGACCCAAATATCCACCAATGACCAAAATCATCTACTGATCTAAAATGTTTAATAACTTTAAAACCACTAATCCTATCAATATGTTGAACTAATCAGAGTAAAATGCAGTTTGTCATCTTTTCATGGTCATCAAATATGACCCATTTGGATGTTGAGAGGCTCCGTAGTTACCGTGGAAACACTGTCGTCTTCTATAACATTGATTCACCAGTATAATCCATGGAGTTGGATCAATGACAGTGGATGGACACACTTGATTTACGTTCAGTTAATGACAGATTTGACTGAAAAAGTACCTTTTTTCTTAAGTTTTCTCTGTTTTTCATATAATAACCATTAAATGTAGTCTCATCATGGTGATTAAAGTACATGATCAGTCAATTAAATATAGGAAAATGCCTGATTTTCACTGAAAAAACACATAATATAGAGGATGATGTTACGGTAAATGGAGATAAATAACCTAAGAAAGGCTAAATATAGAGAAAAATTCATTTGGGAACTGCCACAAAAGTAGCACTGGGTCTTTATGGGTTAATTTGGAGTTCAGTATAAATACAGCGAGGGGGCATACTGTCTATATTTGGCTTTCTGTCTGATTTTTCCCAGTCAGACATTTACCACAAGTTGAAATTACATATCTGAATCCAAAATGATGATCATTTAACTATTTGTGCTTCCAAATGTATTATTTATTGATCATGGGTTGAATCCTTCACTGCCAATTTTGTTTCCTTTTAGTTTTTTTTTCCTATAATAAGCCCTAGTTTACTCCCAAATGTGTAAATATAACGAAAAGCTTGAAATAGATACGATGGGCAAAACGTAGATGAATATACAGTATTTGGAATTGTTTCAGAGTTTTGTAATGAGTTACTGTTTCCACTTTGCCTTGATGTGCAATGAAAACTAAGCATGAGCTTTCTCAACAATGTGAAGCCTTTTCAGATCTGTATTTCTCTACAGTTTTGTGCACCCAGATGAGTCTGAGAAGGAGAAAGATGAGACCACTACACTGTAACTGTTTATGTCTGATGTGCTCCTCTCTTGTGCATCATCATTATTTTGTATTTTATTTTATTCTCTTTTTTTTTTTGGGGGGGGGGGGGGATAAAGCACTGCTTCAGCCTGATAAACATACAGCCTTTTTACAGGAGAACAAACAAATCACAACCTTTCATGAAACTATGATGTCTGCTTTCATGCTGTGTAACTTCTACTAAGATCTGCAGGACGTAAGAAATCTGACACTCAACATGTGATTAACGACATTACACACATGCATGAATAAAAAAGGTTTCTTTCCATGTAAAATGTGATGGGGTAGGTTTAGATTGACCGCGACTGCTTACTATCAGGTCTATTGGTATTGTTTTTAATGCCGATTGGAGTCACCGCTCTGCAGAGTGAATGGACATGAGCTCTCTCACCACTATACACTTTTGGGCTGCAAGATACCAATGAACATTTAACATATGTCTGAAAGTAAATGCAACATGAACTTCCTACGATGCTGTGTCATATTTTCACCTTTGATTCTCTTTTTCTCTGTTTTTTTAACTTAACCCCTTACTGCTTAAATTTATTTACAACTATATAAAAACATATATATATATTTGTGTTGTTGTTGTCAAGCAGATGCTAAATTAAGTGGAGTTTATTTCAATATAGCACATACAAAAGCTATTATGCAAATTAGTGACTTTATGCATAACTGGAATAATAGTAATTAAACAAATTTTCCAATCTCAGGTATGTAGGTTATTTTATTGATGCTACTATTGATCAGTTCCTTTAGTCAACAATCCAAACTAAAAAAAAAAGATATAAAAATCAGTAGAATGTCATGAAATTAATAACCATTAATGAAACAGGCCGCTGAAATTGATCCATGAATGACGGAGATCATCAGTAACCAGGAAACATATGTACATTCACAAAGACAGTTGAGTAGCACCTCATTATAAACCCAGTGGAATACTGAGGCAAATTTGAAACAGTTGAATATGAATATGATTACTAAACTGCTTATGATGCCTATCCTCAAAAATGTAAAAATTCAACTCAAGCATCTCAAAGACATGAGTCCAACACTAAACTGACTGCTTCACCATAACATCATAGGAGTGTGTAGTTGTGCAGAGGGTGTGGGGGGGGTGGGGTTCAAGTTTGCCCATGGGATGAATTTGTGAAATGCAGAAATTACACTGATGACATTAACAATCAAGTGTGTCAAACTCATTTTAGTTCAGGGGCCACATACAGTACACACCAATCTGATGTCAAGCGGGTCGGACCAGTGAAATACTATCATAACCAATAAAAAATGAGAACTACAAATTTTGAATCTTTGTTTTAGTGTAAAAAAAAGTCAAATTGGATGAAAATGTTTACATTTATAAACTATAGTTTTACAAAAAATGCGAATAATCTGAACAAATGTGAACAACCTGAATTGTGTAAAGAGAAGTAAATGCAATTTTAACAATATAATGCCTGTTACTAAATGTTTTGTGCATTTGCATATATCGATTTGTAGAACACTTAAAATTTTAATTATTTTTCTTCAGAAATTTCAGGTTGTTCATTTTATTTATATTTTTTAAAGGATAGTGTAGCTGTAAATATTTTCATAATGTATTTTACTTTTTTTCCACTGTAAAACATAGAGAACAGTTTGTCGTTGACGTCAATTATAGATTATTATTTTCCATAAGAGTACAATACTAACTGACTGCTTCACTATAACATCATGCAGGAGTGTGTGGTGGTACACCAGGGGGTCGTCAGAGGCCTGCACGTGTGCGTCTTCGTCGCAGGTGGGCAGCATTGAGCCAGCCCACTCCCCCTCTCTTCCTCCGCACGCCGTATTAGCATTTCCCCCCAAATCTGTCCACCTCACCAAAACACCCCGAATGGGAGGAAAATACAGCACGAAGGAGGCGGCAGCTGACAACCACAGTTCACCGTCTTCTATCGAGCAGGATCTGCGCGTGAACATGGACTCACGGATCCACGGCAGCAGCAGCAGCAGCGCGTGTGGAGAACACAGACAACGGAGCACAAAGCGGATGGGAGCCACCGCTTAGCGTTTCATCATCAGCCTTTAATATTCCTACAGACGCACATAAGAGACGCGCGGTGGAGGCTGCGGGGCTGATTCCTGCTCATCAAACTGTGTTTACAGAGACAAACGCGACCCGTTCGCTCCCGTTGATCAGCTTCTTCAGTGCCATCGCCATCGGTTGAATAAAGACGAGAAAATGAGGTAAGCGGCGGCGGCGGCGGCACCATGCGCTCTTTGACGCGTCATGACAGATGCGCACCGACACTCAGCCCTCTGCCTCCACTCTATATCTGCATTTATATCATCTAATTCTGTGTTTATTTAGCGAAAGCGGCATCTTTGACTCCTTGTTGCTTATTTTCTTCCTGTAGGGACAGTATTGTGCCAATCCGTGGGGTGGTGGGGGGTGGCCCACCCACCCACCGGGCCGCAGCTCCACAGAGCCTGCGTCCTTTACAATTAGCTTTACACTCCCAAAGGCCCACACAGAGCGAATTATTTATACAGTTTCGGGTGTTTTCCCCTTTTATTAGCCCTCTATTGTCATCGCCGGAGCCGCCCATTTTATTGAATGCCAGGTTTAAGCCAGGCTAATGTTGTCATGGAAACGACAGCATCATGTATTTCAGCGCAAAAGGCGGCACCTGGCCGTAAAAAAAAAACCCTCGTTATGTTAAATGTGGCTGACGTCGGTCAGTGTGTGGCTGCAGGAGGGAAACGGGATAAGCGTTGGAGAAGAGGAGGGTGTTTATTCTGGTGGTTGCCAGGCAGGTTATCGGACCCCCACCCCCATCTTCACACACACACCTACCCACCTCATGGATCCACAGAACATATACACCAATCAGCCCTTAGGAAATGTTGAGTGTCTGTTGTCAAAACCCACATTCTATACTGGAGCTTATGGAAGGTATTTTGAGCCTTTGCTCCATCATGCTGGTATGTAGAATGCATTGAGGCCTAAATCTCCAGCAGCGGAGCCTGAGTGTGTATTCTGATCTATTTATGAAGCAGTCCTTTTTATATTTCCCCCTGCCTGTAGTTTGACTCCTCTGTGTCTCCATAGCTGCAGCCTGCACCATTCGGTTTAATGGCTTCAGATTTACTCTGACAGCTCTCCTCAGAGGCAGTGCACTCTCTCTGCTTTTACTGTAGCTACCGGTGTTTGTCTGCATGTGTGTGTATGTGTGCAACTGTCTGGACTTACTACGGTGTGTACTGCTGCTTCCTCTCAGAAAGGAAAAGGAAGACAGAGGGAGAGAATAAAAAGAACTGTTAAAATAGAAAGCCACTGTCTTGTCTGGATATCTTGTACCTGGCTGGAGTTTGAGTTGATTTTTTTTTTTTTCTGATCCAAGTATTGCATAACTTTCTTGTAACTTCATACAGCTCAACACCAGAAGAGGCACTATTAGACAGAAGGTTAAACATTCATATCTTAAAGATTCATATCTTCCAGTCCAGCTGGATGAACACGCCGTTTCCTCTTTTCTGTAAAGCTGTGCTGCTTGCGTCCCCATCCTGTGTGTTTGTTTTCGCCAGAGGCAGATCTGCTCTTTGACTCAAGCCCAAAAGGGAAGTCTTAAATCTCCACAAAGCAACAACAAGGTGACCTGGCTTTTCTTTGCAGAGAAAGGAAGATTTAATTCAATGCGATCATTTGTTCAGCACCACTGCCTCCATTGCAGCATTTATGCGAGTGTGCACGTGCATTTATGTATGTGCATGACCATAACCGTGCACACGTACACGCCTGAGCCCATATGTACGTGTGTTAAGTTATTTTTAGTCCAGATCTTAGTGGTTTTATTATGCGATGGCACTTCTTTTTTCTCCCTGTCAGACTGGCTGCTATCACTCGGTTCATTGGATAATGGTTCCCCTCAGATACATATATGTATGTACTGGGTTTGTGTGAGTCTGAAAGGGAAAGAGTGAGCTGCCAGAGTGGCAAAAGAGAGCAAGAAGCGAGGCGTCTGTCTTCTACTATTTATGCAGGATGATTTTTGAAGCGCTTGTCGAGGTGACTCATCATAGGAAAAGGTAGAATGAGCGAGTGCAGTCAGTGGAAGGGAAAATGCTGAGTTATGCATCTCACTGCAGGCTGCGCCGGTCACAGAGCAGATCCACGTGAGCCGGCGTCACCACAGCTTGAACAGATTGACAAGTATAATTTATTAGTTAGCTTGGATTACAGGAAGAGGAGTTAGAGGTAATGGGAAAGGAAGACCATCTTAAAAACAATCCCGGAGCAAAAGGAGGGCTTGGTAAAAGTTCACCCTTATGTCTTTTATTTATAGTATTATCACTGTTGACGTGGTCTGATAAGAGGTAAAGGACAGGTTGCTCCAGTGAACACGCGACCCCTCTCTCACCTCTATTTTTTTCCTCTGTTATGAACGTACAAGCCATTACATCCATCCTTGTCACGCTGTAATCTGGTTGTTTCTCATCATAATCCATACATCATATACATGCCTTTTATTTACATTATGTATCCTGACTCTGGATGGAAGTCAACCAGGCCCTCTCACATGACCCCTACATGTTGCGTGCAAAGCATTTACAGCCAAGCAAGACCTTCATCGTTATTCAGACGTTTCACTCTGAAGCCCTTAGAATGCAACATCCTTCAAGTTTAACCAAGTGCTTTATGTCATAGGTCTCCTCAATATGACCAAAATGTTATGTCTTAACATTGGTCATTTCATGTCACAATGGTACATGTACTATAAATTACATTATCAGTCATTTAATAGCAAAATGTTACATGAGAAGACTTTACTTACAACATTTTGAATGATATACTTGACACATAAATAGTACTAATGTTTGATTATTTTTCTCCTTTTTTTTTTAAGAGTCTATGTAAATTTTCAATAAGGCGTAGGACAAAGCAAGGCATGTTTGGTGGTGACATACACCAACCACTGACAGGAGAAGTGGTCATTACCCCACAAGGGGTATTGTTTTTGGTTCGGTTTGTTTCTTTGTTTCTTGGTTTGTTTGTTAACACTGTCATAGCAAAACTATAATAGTTTAGAATAGATGTGATTACATTTTGGGAAAAGTAGGTCAAGTTCAGATTTTGTATGAATTTTTTATTTTTTTTCCCCATTTAGTTATAATGGGCAAAATTTCAAATGTCTGTAAAAACATCCATTTTGTTTAAATTTACTTCAAACTTGACAATTGATATGATGACATCAGCTGGATCGATGCCAAAATCACCTGCAATACGTGCGAGGGGTGGGGTTTGTTGTGCCTGGTACCCACTTGTTTTGTTTGTTTTGGGAAAATCTCAAAAGGATGACATCATCTGAGTGCCAAACAAATCTACCAACGGGAGTAAATGAAGTAACCTTAACCTGATAATACTGATTATTCCATTACGACGGCACCTTCCAGCAAAATAACATTTAGTTGTCGAAGCTGATGTGTTGGAAGCAGCAAAATGAGCAACATGAGGAACTGAGTGACTTTGACCAGGTCCGTACTGTGATGGTGATGACTGGGTCAGAGCATCTCCACAACTGCAGGTCTTTTTGGGTGTTCTAGTCTGCAGTGGTTGATACAGACCAAAAATGGACTAAGGAAGGATGTCCTAATCAGAGAACAACTGAGCATCTGTGATTTATCTTGGATAACCAAGTCCAATCCCCCCCATTTTAGATCTTCCAGGACTTCATGGATCTGCTGCTGACGTCTTGGTCCAGATACCACACAAACCTTCAGGGGTCTGGTGGAGTCTAGGCCTCGGGTTAGAGCTGTTTTGGTGGAAAAAGGCAATCCTACACAGTATTAGACAATTTCTTCCCCCGTAGAAGCTGGAGCGGTTGAGATCCAGTTGTTCTTTAGACACTTTTAATAGGTTTGAACCACTTTACACTGGGAACGAACTATAAGATCTGGAGATGATCTGACCCAGTGATTTGGACATTACAGTTTCTTCCAAGTCACAGTTAACAATAATAATAATGCATTAGATTTCTATAGTGCTTTTCAAGGCACCCAAAGCACTTTACATTATTGATGCATTATTCT
>JAPQRQ010045641.1:0-15777 GCA_037367365.1 Apogon talboti | reverse complement strand
CCGTAGGTATGAGGGAACCGTAGGTATGAGGGAACCGCAGGTATTGTACATTTTTCATTGGTGTAATAATGATATAACGCTGTCCTTGTGTCCTCAGTGTCCTTCCTGGGCGTCATGTGCAGCAGAGCTCTGCTCAATAAGACGCGTGGGGAGGAGATCATGGGGGAGTGTCCTCTGCCAGCC
Organism: Apogon talboti; assembly: GCA_037367365.1. Lineage (NCBI taxonomy): Eukaryota > Metazoa > Chordata > Actinopteri > Kurtiformes > Apogonidae > Apogon > Apogon talboti. Next base: position 15,594 of record JAPQRQ010045641.1, on the reverse strand, counting down.
ATCAAAGTGTCCCTGGACTGGCTCCGCCTCCGACCTAGCGTCTTCCACGAGGCCGCCGTGGACCAGAGGCAGCAGTAAGTCCTCAAGGTGCTTGAACTGTCCACCTGCTGTTGACTTGTGTGACCTTTAACCTTGCGTCTTGTCCCTGTCAGTGTCTGGCCGTGGCTGGTGTCCATCCTGAACAGTTTCCAGCCCAAAGAGGATGACGTGTCCTGCTCCTCAGGTAGGACGGTCCTGCTCCTCATCCAACCCTGGCCCGTCTGTATTCTTAGCTCCATGGTCGATATGGTCTCTGATTGCAGGCGTCGTCAGGTTTCAGTTACTGAACCACAGAAAGTCCGCGGTCTGTTCACACTGGAGTTTCACTGAACTGGACCGAAAACAGCAAAAACCAACACAAAGTTAGAATATGGATGAATAGAACACAGATAGAACCGTCATGTGTTCAATAATCGGAGGTTTTCAGACTTCAGTCTGTGATGGTTCAGGGTTCACATCTTTGTCCTGATGAGTTCACTTCTCCGTGTTGAGCTTCTACTTTGATCTGAGGGTGTGTTTGTTTCGTCTACAGCGACGCCGTTGCCAGAGGAGTTTGAGCTGCAGGGGTTCTTGGCTCTGCGACCTGCACTGAGGTACTGACTCGGTTCTGATCCGCTCAGTGTCTCTGGATGTTTCTCTGTGCTCATGTCTGTTGTTTCTGTCTCAGGACTCTGGACTTCACTAAAGGACATCAGGGAATCCTGGTGGACCGAGACGGACTGCCGGTCCACACCCGACACCAGAGACTCATCAGTCTGGGGAAGTGGGTTGCCGACAACCAGCCGGGGTGAGTACCTCCCCAACCCCTCCCAAGAGTCTGACTGGACTGCGGCTGCTGTTGAATACCTCTGATTCTCCCTTTATATTCCTCATTATAAAACTGCTTTGCCTTGTTTGGTATAATTTTTTTTTCAGTCCAAGCTCATCTGTGTGACTTTACACTTGTTTATTTCATTTGACATGTTTTATTAACACTGAACCTAAAATCACACAAAAAAATCAAATCCCAGTAGAAAAATGTTAAATTCTCTACTGTTTTTCACCAAAAACATGTTGAACGAACCATTTTTGTAACTTAAAATGAACATATAAATTTACTAAATAAAAATAATTTTATAAAAATAATTACAAATTTAGCAAATAAAGTTTTATACAACTATTTATGTCACATGGTGTCACAAGATGACACACATCTGAATGTTGATGTGGTTCACTTCTACACCCTAGAAGCCTGTTTTTAGCATCTCTTCCTGAACCAAATGTGATGACAGTATTGCCTACAATTCTGTTTTCATGTGCATCATGAGTCCGACTCGGTCTTTCAACATCATTGACTGTACAGTTTTACTTTGACATGTGAAGACTCATCAAGGCTCCGTCTGCTGATACGTCATCTTAAATTGGTGTGTGATTTGGACGTGACGGTGCGTTGTGGGACTCCATCAGACTGGCAATCTTCTATGTTGCGTACTCGTCAGATCAGGATAACAGGGTTTAGAAGTGAACAGCTCCAGAATCTGGATGTGAAATGACTCCCATTCAGTTTTTGTCATGTGACGCATCTCTGTTGTGCTTTAACGGTCTTCTGTCTGCAGGTTGATCCAGTGTCAGGTGAGTGAGGATGGCCTCCTCATCTTCATCACTGATATTCCAGAGCAGGCCATCGAGGAGCCTCAAGAGAAGGAGGCGCCGGTCCTCCAGGAGTCATCCAACGGCGAGCAGATGCCCAACGACGGAGGAAACTTCGGCCTGAAGTCAGTCCTGTCTGCGGGGAAGACGCAGAGCTCCTGGGCGGACAGCAGCGAACGTCCTGTCGTCACCTTCAAGGAGAACATCAAACCGAGGGAACAGAGCCGCGAGGCCACACGGAACCACCACCAGAAGGATGGAGCGAAGGAGCGCCGGGAGTTCGCCAAAGGGAACGGGGCTGCTGTGAAAGCAGAACTGAAGAGGGATGGCAAGAGGAAGAGTGAGATGAAGAAAGCAGCACATGAGAAGGTCACGGAAGCAGGAAAACAGGTACGGGTGCATGCTGAGATGTTGCTGAAGTGTTGTGGTGTTAGTGGAGCTGATGACGCTTGTGTTGGTTCAGGTGAAGGCGCAGACAGAGCTGAGGAAGACTCCGGTGTCCGAGGTGAAGAAGACTCCGGTAACTCAGACTCAAACCACCTCCACCTGCTCCTCCCAGTTCATCCCCATCCACCACCCAGGAGCCTTCCCCCCGCTGCCCAGCAGACCTGGTACTTACTCATGCGCCCCCAGGCGGTGCCTCAGGAACCCCATCCTCAGCTGCCTCCAAAACACTTGCATTCACTTCCTGACTATGTCCTTCTCTGATTGGTTGGTCATCAGGTTTCCCTCCCTCGGCCTACGTGATCCCGCCCCCTGTGGCATTCCCGGGGCTCCAGGTGAATCCGGGTTTCACCTTCTCCCCCGGAGTCTCTGTTCCTGGTCCGTTTCTCCAGCCGGCTGTCCACACTCAAGCCGGAACCCAGGTCCAGGCTGGGAAGCAGTCCCACATCCCCTACAGCCAGCAGAGGCCGTCCGGTCCAGGGACAGGTCCAGGGGCCTCGGGACAGGGCCCCTCACAGGCTCCACAGCCCCAGGCCCAGACGCCATCCCAGCAGGCCTTGCAGCAATCGGTGCAGCTGCAGGTGCAGGTGATGAACCAGCAGCAGCAGTCCCCCACCAAACCTGTGCAGCAGGTCGGGATGGGCAAGAGTCCACCGCACCACCCAGGACTGCAGCAGGTCAGTCACATGACGCAGGTCAGTCACGTGACACAAAATGTAGTTTATGGTGATTTCCTGCAGAGGGCACCTCAGGGTTTAAGGACTCATCTGGTCATACACACCCAAACTCTGTCAATGTGTGTGGATTGTTGACTGTAAAACAGTGGTTTAAAGCATGCCCTGACCCCCACATACCCCTCTGACTCACCCCCCACCCCCCATGTGTGACTCCTTGTGTTGGGTTTCAGTACATGCAGGTCCAGGACCAGTCGGCTTCCATGTGGAACCAGAGCCAGGGCGCCCTGCAGAAGCTGCCCCCGAGGCAGATACCCACCCTGAAGCAGCCTCAGCAGCATCAGCAGGCCTTCTTCATGCCCCCCCAGGATCCCCTCAAACTGTACGAGCACCAGCTGCAGCCGGCTGCCATCGACAAGAAGATCAAGTACCACGACGTCAAGATGCAGGACTTCTACTGGGAGCCCGCCTACCGCATGGGCGACGGCCTGCAGGGGATGGGAGACCGCATGAAGAGACCCCCGCCTGGAGGCATGTGCCCGGACCAGGACGCCTCCCCCGGATCCCGGGGACCGCCATTTGAGGTGAGTCCATCTGTGGACAGGTGTCCTCCTCTGGTTTGCGGGTTGAGTGGTCAGGCTCTGCAGACCTGGCCTCGGTCCTGAACGGTGCAGTCCCATCACAGTAGATGGACCAATTAGACTGGCACTTATTTTGGTAATTTTTTATGAATTTTGTTAATTTTTATTCATGTTGCTTCACAGTATCTTATTTGTTTTTGTTCATTTTATTGCTTATTTTGTTTTTTTTTGTTTTTTTTACATTGTGTTTATTATTTTTTTTCAGTTTTGTTCAGTTTGTGGTTTATGTTCATGTTTCTTATTTAGTTGATTTATTATTTATTTTTGTTTGTTTTATTCATCACTGGCTGTTTTGTTCATGTTTTTGCTCATTCTATTGTTTTTCATTTCATTTTAGTCCATTTTTTGGTCTATTTTTTCACATTGCTTATTATTTTGTAAATATTTTATTAGTTTTGTTTTCATTTTATGTAGTAGTTAATGTGTATAAACCCATTGTGTCCATCCACTGGCACTGATTGATGGGGCTGGGTCTATTACCTGGGTTTATCAGTGTCCAAATGCGTGTTGATGGACCTGGATCTATTTCCTGGGTTTATTAGCATCCACATGTGTTGATTGGGCTGGGTCAATTTCCTGGATTTATTAGCATCGTGTGTTGATGGGGCTGGGTCTATTTCCCGGGTTTATTAGCATCCATGTGTTGATGGGGCTGGGTCTATTTCCCGGGTTTATTAGCGTCCATGTGTTGATGGGGCTGGGTCTATTACCTGGGTTAATTAGCGTCCATATGTGTATTGATGGGACTGCGTCTATTTCCTGGGTTTATTAGTGTCCACGTGTGTTACTGCTCTGTCCTGATGGCGGTGGCGAGGAAACCCAAAGCTCTTGTGAATGGCGTCAACTGCTGATTTTTGTTTTGTGATGTTGAACTGATCTGAGTTCAGACGTCTGTGTCGCTGTAACTTTCCTTTTTTCCACCTCTGTCTTACCGCCTGCCTTCTGTCTTTTCTTCTGTTTTTTACCCCTCTCCTCCTCCTCCTCCTCCTCCTCCTCCTCCTTCTCTTCTTCTTCTTGCTTCATCTCTCACTAGGACAACAAGAGCTCGCCTCTTCTACCTCCAGACCTGTTAAAAACTCTAGCAGATTTTGAGGAGGAGGAGGAGCTGGTCTTTACTAAGCCTCCTGATTTCTTCCAGGCCTTGGCTGGTCCTCTTAGCACTGCTCCTGGACCAAACATATTTGTATGTAGCCCTGTCTTCCTCACCCCCACCCCACCCCACCCCACCCCAGACCTAAAGCTTCTCTCTGCTGCTCTGCTCCACTTCATCACTTTGCATGTTCCATTTACTTTCATTTCCCAGTACAGATGTACTTATCTCCTGATTATCACCAGCCGCAGCAGATACTTCAACCGCATTCAACTGAGTTTAAAGTTAGAAACATCAGAGGAAATAAGCGGCAGAAATGAACAGAATCAGAATCCCAATACTTTATGAATCCCAGCAGGAAATGATTGTGTTCCACTCGCTACATTCAGGTAGAATAAAAGTAGCAGGAAAGAAATTATCAATACAACAAACAATACAATTATGTTTTACATACCCACACACAGAAAGTATTCAGACCCCCTTAAATTTTTCACTGTTTGTTATTGCAGCCATTTGCTAAAATCATTTAAGCAAATTTTTTTCCTCATTAATGCACGCACAGCACCCCATTTTGACAGAAAAAAAAACTGAGTTGTTGATATTTTTGCAGGTTTATTAAAGAAAAACTGAAATATCACATGGCCATCAGTTTTCAGACCCTTTGCTCAGTACTGAATAGAAACACCCTTTTGAGTGAATACAGCCATGAGTCTTCTTGGGAATTATGCAACACGTGTTTCACACCTGGATTTGGGGATCCTCTGCCATTCCTCCTTGCAGATGGTGAACGATGGTGGACAGCCATTTTCGGGTCTCTTCAGAGAGGCTCAATTGGGTTTAAGTCAGGGTTGTGGCTGGGCCATTCAACAACAGTCACCAAGTTGTTCCAAAGCCACTCCTATTTTCTTTCAGCTGTGTGCTTAGGGTCTTTGTCTTGTTGGAAGGTGGACTTTCGGCCCAGTTGGAGGTCCAGAGCACTCTGGAAAAGGTTTTGGTCCAGGATGTGTCTGTACTTGGCATTCGCATTCATCTTTCCTTCAGTTGCAACCAGTTGTCCTGTCCTGCAGCTGAAAACACCCCCACACCATGCTTCACTGTTGGGATTAGATTGGGCAGGTGATAAGCAGTGCCTGGTCTTCTCCACACATACCGCTTAGAATTAAAGTGAGACAGTTCAGTCTTGGTCTCATCAGACCAGAAAATCTTATTTCTTATAGTCTGGGAGTCCTTCTTGTGTTTTTTGGCCAACTCTATGTGGGCTTTCATGTGTCTTGCACTGAGGAGAGGCTTCCGTCGGGTCACTCTGCCATAAAGTCCCCATTGATGGAGGGCCACAGTGATGGTTGACTTTGTACAACTTTCTCCCATCTTCCCACTGCATCTTCAGAGCTCAGCTACAGTGATTGTTGGGTTCTTCTGTACCTCTCTCACCAAGGCTCTTCTCCCCCGATTGCTCTGTTTGACTGGACGGCCAGCTCTAGGAAGAGTTGTGGTTGTCCCAAATGTCTTCCACTGAAGGGTTATGGAGGCCACTGTGCTCTTACTCTGGCTGTTGGCCAGATCTGTGCCTTGCCACAATTCTGTGTCTGAGCTCTTGGGGTAGTTCCTTCGACCTCATGATTCTCATTGGCGCTGACATGCACTGTGAGCTGTAAGGTCTTTATATAGACAGGTGTGTGCCTTTCCTAATAAAGTCCAATCAATTTAATTAAAACACCGCTGGACTCCAATGAAGGTGTAGAACCATCTCAAGGATGATCAGAAGAAATGGACAGCACCTGAGTTAAATATACGAGTGTCACAGCAACGGGTTTGAAAACTGATGGCCATGTGATATTTCAATTCTTCTTTGTTAATAAACCTGCAAAAATATGTACAATTCATTTTTTTTTCTCTCAAAGTGGGGTGCTGAATAATGAAAAAAACCCTTTTTTTTGCATCAAAAATATTTGTTTTACATTACAAACGTAATTTAGAGGGTTAAAATATGACAGTTATTGAGTATTTGGTATTTTTGTTTATGAATCAAGTTGATGAAATAAAAAAAAAAAAAGTAAAATTTTCATCCTTTTGACATCAGTGCAGTGCCGGATACCAAAGGGTTAAACATGTCCACTGGTGTGGAGAAACAGGACAGAACTGGAGACATCCAAACCAGCGTCTCTGATTCTAAAGCATTACTGTAGAAATCCGAGAGGTAGTGATCCAGCGCTGTTGAGGAAGGAGCTGCAGGTGTATCATCCAGAGTCCAACCCCCCCATGATGATTGACATGTCGCTACTTCTTACACTGAGGCAGGCATGTGGTGTTGATGTGTGGCTGGTTTGGTGTCTCCAGCTGCCGAACCAGACCAGGATGGACAGTGGACCCGAGGTGGTGGGCCAGTCGGCGTCTCTGCTGCCTATATCCGGCTTCCCTGTGCAGGTCAGAGGTCATGCTTCATTCAGCTGCTCACCTGTAAACTAGAGCCCGACTGATTAATCCGCCCGATTATGGCGTATTGCCGATTAATCAACATCGGTCAATATGTAGCCGATGTATTAACTTTTTTGCTGCGTGGAGATTGTGTTGCTGTGCTCTGCCCTGCACTCTCCCCGAGTGCCTGGCCCCTCCCCCTCACACTCAAACGTGGCTGCGCAGTCCGTGCTGCGCGTACCTCACAATGGGTATGCGCAAAGTGAAACTTAACACGTGTTACTAATTCCTTTACATCTCCTGCTGCTGTGAAGCTCATTTACCTTTTCCCTACCTCCTGAAACTTCAAAACTTTCATTTGACGGGGCATGATATTTTTTTTAGTGTGTAATGAACATGTATAAATAATAAGTTGAGGCAGAATATTGTTAAAATTACACAAATTTTTGTAATTAAAATGTTTTTTTTTTTAGGTTATTCACATCTTTTTTGTAAAATGTAAATATGTTCATAGTTTAATGGGGTTTTTTTTGTACTAAAACAAAAAGGAAGAACTGGAGTTGTCATTATTTTTAGATTATTATGTCATTATTTTACTGGTCTGGCCCGCTTGAGATCAGATTGAGCTAAATGTGGCTCTTGAACCAAAATGAGTTTGATAGCCCTGATTTAGAACAACAGTCAGGTGTCACAAGATGCCACACATCTGATTGGATGATGTATTGAACTTTTCCACTAATAGGAAATGCGGTGCAACAAGATGTTAATATTGGTGTAAATTCTGTTAATGTTGTGTGTCCTTTTACTGGGCCTTCAACACCATTGACCTCACAGTTTTACTCAGCGAGGCTCCGTCTGCTCATACATCGTCTTAAATCGGTTTGTGATTCGGACGTGATGATGCATTCAGGGACTCCGAAGGGTTAACCCTCTGCGTTCATTTGTGATTCTTTTCATCTTCCTTCAGGAGTTCAACCAGACCAGTATCTTCAGTAAGGCCTACGGTAAAAACCTGCCGCCCAGCTCTAAGCCTGACGCTCCCATGATGCACCAGGAGCCGTCCCTCTACTCCCTGTTTGAGGGGACTCCGTGGTCCCCCTCCCTACCTGCCAGCTCAGGTACAACACACCTGTTCACACTGGAGATACACCACGGAATCAGCAGTCTCACCGGTGAACTCTGACTCAACTGAAAATACTGGTTATCCAGGGGAAATAAAATACATAAATACTGATAGTTTCCACCTTCTACTTTGAGGTTTGGTTGCAGATTTTCCTGATCTGTTCCGTTGAGGTTAGTGTTGAAAGATGTATATAGTTTTGATTATGGATGGGTTCCATTATCGATATCACTTATGGATTAGACTCCCATTGGGGTTAAACTCTAGTCCAAATGTGTTTGTTTACATTAACATTGTGCCTGTGATTGGACCAAACCTTCTACAGATTTGTAGAGGTGGAGTTAAAGGAGTCTTCCATCCACCTGCTGCTCCTCTGAGCCTGGTCGTCGTCATCGAGATGATTCATAACCAGTAGTAAAGCAGGTTGACATTAACAGTATCCATAGAACTCAGAGGAGTTTAATGTTAGTCTCCGCCCCCTTGGCTAATCAGAGGTGTTCCATTGGTTCAGTGTAATTGGAAGCTGTGGTTAATGTTGGTGCTTGTTGGACGTATTTAACCGGTTGTTGTAACTGATGTAAATGGTCCTAGTGTCGACTTTACTGTTGAATACAACCAGACTTTAGAGGAAACTGAACCTAAACACAGACATGACCTGATGACTCATCTGACCCAAACTGAAACGTGGTAATTTCTGTTCATTTTTGTGATCATTTTTGTTCATTTTTTTGGTAATTTTACTCATTTTTCTTCATTTTTGTGATCATTTTGGTCATTTGTTCATTTTTTTGTCTTTCCTGGTCAAATACAACCAGACTTCAGAGGCTTCACAGCCAAAATGCAGAAATAATCTGATGGCATCATTTAACCGATAAGTGGAATTATTAAACAGACTGATTCCAAGGAACTGAGCTAATGGGATCGTCATTTCCCGTCCCTAGCTTTGATTGGTCCAGTGTCTTTTGTGTTGGTTGGCGGGGTGTACAGATATCAGGTTTTTCCATCTGTTGGTCGGCCTTTAGCCTTGAACCCACTCTCACTGTCTCTGCTCTCTGATTGGCAGACCACTCCACCCCGGCCAGCCAATCCCCTCACTCGTCCAATCCCAGCAGCCTGCCGTCCTCCCCCCCCACTCACAACCACGGAGCCATGCCCTTCTCCAACTTCGGGCCAATTGGGACCCCAGACAGCCGGGACCGCAGGGTGATGGACCGCTGGAAGGCCGACAAGACCGGTGAGTAGACGCCTGGACGGACTCGTACCGTCATGTAAGGTTTGGGCTGACCCTGACTCTAACTCTAACATGAGGCTGTTGTTGTTTGTCAGGGGCAGTCAGCGGCTTTGGGTTGGACTACCTCCCGACTGCAGCCTCCTCTGCATCCTCAGACACCAGCTGGCACCAGACTGGACCGACTGGCAGCTCCTGGACCAACCAGGAGTCCCCGATGGAGGAGTCATCCTCCACTGTGCTGCTCGACAGCCTCAAGGTCCAGAACCCAACTGACACCACGGGGCTTGGATTATTCAGTAGTTGTGTTCCAGTTGTTGGTTCGTGATGTATAAAAAGACATGAAGGGCATGTTCAGGTCAAATTAGGTCATGGATGTGAAACGTGCGGCCCGCAGGCCAAAATCAGCCTGTGGTGTCTTTGTAGATCCGATCTGTAATGCACATGTACAAATGATAAGTTGAAGCATAATGTTAAAATTGCACTTGCAAGAATTTTTTTTTTTTCAGGTTATTCACATCTTTTTTGTTTGGATAGTTTGTAAATGTAAATATTTTCATAATTTAATGTTAGTTGTTTTGCACTTAAACAAAGGGAAACTTATAGTTGTCATTATTTCTAGGTTATTCTGTTATTTACTGGTCTGATCTACTTGAGATGAAATTGGGCTGAAAGAAAATGACTTTGACATCCTTGGGTTAGAGGGTTTTAGACACATTTCCACTATGTTGCATCCAAAGGTTGACGATCCATGAACTGTACATATTTTTGATGAGAAAACTGCGTAAAATCTAGCAGTTCTATTGATGTATTATATTATCAGTTCCAGTTATTACATTTTCACTGGAGTTTTTTAATACGAGTAATAACACTTTGCTAATAATGCAATAAGTTTTTACAATATTTGCTTTATTAAATTTAAAATGGCCAAAATTCATTGAGAATTAACTACACTTAACAATTTAACAATGCAGTTAAACAATAACAACTTAAACCGATCTAACAATTATAACAATGTAAACCAAACTAACCAATGCAATGATAATTATCCCATTATAAAACTATGACATTGTCATTACTGTTTTGTATCCCAGACCTGTTAGAAAAGAAACTCCTGAATTCAACGTTTCCACAGACTTTTGTCCATGTAGTGGATGATAAAACTAGCAAAATTATATAGATATAGAAGATAAAATGTACTAAAACTGATAGACAGTTACACAATAATAGAATAAAAAGCATCTAAACACACAACCAGAAGGTAAATCAAATAAAAGTCACACAGTTGTATTAAAAAAGAAGGGGGCCGAGACAGCTTCCCTGTGGAACCCCATCCTTCACATCTCTGATAGCAATAGTGTTTCAGTGAATGTATGGTTCTAACCTGGTCCTGTGTCGTCTGCACAGTCCATCTGGTCGAGCTCCATGATGCAGCCAGGCCCGTCGGCGCTGGAGCAGCTCCTCCTGCAGCAGAAACAGAAGCAGCAGCGAGGTCACGGCGCCATGAACCCGCCCCACTGAACGGCGGCCGAGGCGGCGCTTTGAGTCCGGACGTCAACCGAAACCACCACCAGGAAGAGCGGAGGTAACAAATACAAAGTTTGACGAGCTCCAACTAAAATGGGAAATTAAACCGGCAAGAATCGGTGGAGGCTGGGGAGGCGACACGACCCCCCGACGAGGCTGAGACTCCAACCCCACTCCCCTCGGCTGTCGAGGAGGGCCGACGCCCCTCCTGGGTCGGAGGGCGCCGGATCTTTCAACCGTGGTGCGTTAATGGGCGCCACAACCACTGCCGGGTTTCCTTCAACCCGCGGAAATCTGAACTTTGAGGAACAGTCCCCCCTCACACCACAGCCCCGCCCCCCCCGCTTTAGGACAGACGCCACACGTCCACCTTTAAAAAAATACAAATAAAAAAGGCCTGGAGGTCTGCTCGGGTCGGATGGAGCGCCGGTTTTTAGTGTCTCTGTTGCCACAGACCAGGGCAAGGACAGTGTGGCGTCAGGGTTCTGGGGGCGGTCAGGTGACGCAGCAGGGGAGGGGCCACATAACAGACTGGACTATCTGATCTCTCTTCATTTAAGATGGAAGAGGAGGAGCTGATTGGTTGATGGAGGCTGTGGGCGGCGGCTTTATAAATATATAAATACATATATCACTGTAGTCTGACGCTCGCTGTCCGGCCATTTGAAGGATGATGGGGATGATGGGAGCGTGTGTGGACAGGGTCTGAGGCCACACCCCTCGTCTACCAGACGTAGGCTTAGCATTAGTCAGAGATCACAGATATTTACAAACATACTGTACTTTGTGATTTGTTTGTAGCAGTTTTAGCTTCACGCCTTCCGAGGTGATCACAGGTATGTCTATTAGCTTCCTGCTTGAATATTTTTGGGGTGGGGTGTTTATGTGGGAGGGAGGGGGAAGGGCTTCTGTTTTTTCTTTAAAGAAAACTGACAGTGTAACCTGCTCGATTTTTCTCCTGCTTTACTGTTCTGTTTGTTCCTGTTCTGCCTTTTTACTGGTTTTAGCAGCTCGCTGTCTGAGCTCTGATTGGCTGACCGCTGTACAGGTGAGCACATGCACAGATGGGGGCAGGGCGGGGAGGGGGTGGCGGTTTGCTAATTTCCTGAATGATCACTACAGCAGCTCGAGGTTTTTTTTTTTATTGGAGTCGATGCAGCTTTTATTTGATGTGAAGATGATGAACTGAACTCAGGAAGCTGACCCCGCCCCCGTTCAGATGAAGGCCACTCATCACCCACCAGGACTGTGGGCTGGTGTTTGTTGTTTATGTGTAGCAGCCCTGAGTTTTGCCTGACAGGAGACGTGCAGTGTTCAGTATCTTTGTAGTGTTTCTTCTTCTTTCCGCACTGAAACAATCAGCAGCGTGCTGCTGTGCAATCAGACGTTTATTTAGTCGGAGCTGACGTCCTGTGGTGGAAACAAGGGTCGAGTGGTCAACGCCCAACTGCAGGACACTCCAGGAGGCGGAGTTTCTTTTCCTGATGGTCACTGTATTAAAGCCGACTTCAGAGACACGTCTATTTTCTGTGATTGTGCTTTTCATGTTGCATTTACAAAATGTATTTGAAAACTAATACTAATAAAAGGTAAAATATTATTGAATGTGAGGACGGATTTGGCCCAAAGTGTCCGAGATTCCTGTTTGACTTTCACCACGTGGATCTGAACTGCACCAGTCCTGGCAGCGGTCCAGGGGAATCCCATGGACCGGGACGGTACCTGACATTCCACTCGGTTTAAAGGTCTGGGGGGTTCCGGTCCTCGTGGTCCTGAGGGTTCTGGTCCTCGTGGTCCTGAGACGTCGGCTTGTGAGGCTTTTTGTGTTTCTCTGTAGACTCTCAGCCTTTCAATAAATGTAACGATGTTCTCCCTTAAACTGCGAGTCTGTCTGATGGTTGACGATCGTCTAAATTATGTTTTTATCGGGTTCATAAGATGTTTTGTACCTACAGAAGTGAAATCACCAGTAAATTATTTACCACAATCGTGTAACATTTCTGATTTCCACATGGATTTTCTCTACATTAAACATTTCCATGGTGATTTATCACCATTTCTAATAAATTATTCTCCACAGTTTTCAGTGTAAATCCTCTATTTTCTTATATTTAATTCACTGATCATGTAAATGTTCATTAAAATTCAAAGTTATATCAAAACAGAAAACTGAAGAAAAAGTAGCTTTTTCCACCAAAATATATCATTAATTAATAAAAGTACCCTTTTACGTTGATGATACTGTCACTGATGTTACAGTGTGGTAGCATTTGTTTGTGTCCATGTCCTTTTTTATTAGTCATATAGTCAATGAATCCCTCACATTGACATTTTCAGAAAAAGTCTAACTTAAAGCATTTCAGAACAGGGAAAACTTAAGAGTGACTTTTTCAGTCCAATCTCATTAAAGCCTTGGTCACAAAGCTGGGTCTTTAAGGGTTAAAGGTGGATGTTTGGGTCTTTAAGGGTTAAAGGTGGATGTTTGGGTCTTTAAGGGTATACAGTAAAAGTATACATAAACATAAATGTTTACAGTAAAAGTATATATAAACATAAATGTATACAGTAAGTGTATATATAAACATATCTGTAAATATAAACAACTTGTAATTGAATAGTTGTTTTAATTGATTTGAGTCAATCGAATAATCGTTTCATCTCTTCCTGTCTGTAATCTAAGGTGTAGACATTACAAAGACCAGCAGGTGGCGTCAGTGTCACATTTATGTCACTGCTCCATCTGTGAATCCATGTTGTATGATGTCAGGAACCTTTTCAAACACTCATTCAATCTCAGCACATCACACACACGTTGATTTACCGATGTTATCCAGGACTCAAAGACAGGAGGTCATTACAGTGCCATGTTAATTGTACATTTGTTTATTTTATTTTATTCATTAATTGTTCAGGGACGGTGCAGTGAAACATAGTGGACACAGTGAACATCTGGCATCTGTAGCATTGAGCTAATATGCGACTCATGTCCTTGATTGGACTTTTCAACAAAAATCAGTTTACAGTATAAACAATAGAAGAAAAATCTATTTACATCTACCACACATTCACTTGGCTTCGTTCAGTTCTGGTTCTGGTTCTGGTACCATTCATGTGTGGATGTTTTACGTCTGTTATCAGTTTGATGTCTATGTTGAATCCTGATGGTTCTCATGTGGTTCTATGTTGGACCTTTGACCCAGGACGCGGCTCTGCTGCTCATTTATTCCTACATTTAGGAGTTTTTCCAGGATGTGACAGCGATGCCAGCCATTTGGCTTTTTATCTGTCATTTTCAGAGCTGGATTCTATTATGACCTGGTGTGTTTTATTGTAGACGGAGGTTCTTGAGCCCAAACTGGTGAACAGGGTGTCCATAAAGTCTCTTTACAATTTAACACATTTATTAAATGTGCAAATTAATATCCAAATCTGTGGAAATGATTGTAAAATAAAGTAGATATTGAAGTAGTTTTTCCTATTTAGTCCACCTCTGTATGGGACCATTGGGGACCATTAGGGACCGTTAGATGGTTCCAGATTTGTTTCCATGTTGTCTGTATCAATGGTGTTAATGACATCAGTGATGTTTGTCTTCAGGTCGTCGGTGTCCCGTATCTTTGTTCCATAAACCCATATCTGTAACATAACCCATAGACATAAACCAGTGGTATCTGGAGGAGCAGGTGTCCAGGGAACTGGACCATTCCTTCCAATCCACCACTGTGTAAATGTTGGATATAGAACCCACCAACATGCAGAACCCAATGTGGTGGTGAAACATCTACCTGGAACTTGATGATTGGTTGAAGGTCATCCAGTTGTGGTGACACATGTTCAGTCCAAAGGTCAAAGGTCAACATATGCACTAATTGGTCTGTTGAAGGAAAATGGACCAATGTGATGTGATTAAAAACATTGAGAACCACTGAGTACTATAGAACCAATCAGATTAACAGATCTCATCTTCTGCATTTCTAATCATCTTTGTGGACAATCTGTACATTAGGAGTAACATGAATGAACATCAGGGCTGGTTTGGTAGCAATGTTGAAGTTTCACCGGTCACATGACCAGCAGCTCACTGTTTACAGGCATATATGGGGTCATGTGACCTCCACCGGGTTTGTTCTACTGGAGTTTCATTTAGACAGTTTCAGGTTCCCATCAGATACTAAACCGCTGAGGGTTTATGGGAACAAACCAAAACCACACTCAGCTGCTGCTGCCACTTTCCCATCCAGAAACAGTTGAACAGTTTTTGTACGACAGTTTTTCAACGTGTTTACGCTCCACAGTGACACTAGTCAGTCTGAGACCTGAACAAAAACCTCCAGGGCATGACAACGCAACAGCAGCTTGAAATATGACCAACCTCTGGTTCCTCTAATTAGACTAGATTAGATTAGAGTAGATTAGATTACATTACATTACATTACATTAGACTAGATTAGACTAAATTACATTAGATTAGACTAGACTAGATTACATTAGATTAGACTAGATTAGATTAGACTAGGTTAGATTAGACTAGTCTAGATTAGACTAGACTAGATTACATTAGACTAGATTAGATTAGATTAGACCAGACTAGATTAGACTAGACAAGGTTAAACTAGACTAGATTAGATTAGATAAAACTAGATTAGATTAGACTAGACTAGATTAGATTATACTAAACAAGGTTATATTAGAGTAGATTAGATTTTATTAGACTAGATTAGACTATATTAGATTAGACTACACTAGATTAGATTAGACAAGATGAGACTAGATTAGATTAGACTAGG
>JAPQRQ010045539.1:0-21809 GCA_037367365.1 Apogon talboti | reverse complement strand
GACAGATGAGGTGTGAAAGTATATACATCAGTAAAACACTTCATCTGATTTGTGTCCAACAGCATCTTTTAGAGCAAAATTGAAATATCTTAAATATTGAAAATCCTCTGAGACATAATATGCTAACTCTTAGGAACAATGTATACATAATAATGATGGATCTTTGTGTGTGTGTCAGCCTGGAGAGTATCTACTATGCACAAATAAAACATGTTTTCTCAGATTCAGATTTTTTTTACTGTTACTGTTAACTATTCTTGAGTAGCTACAATACACTAGCTCAAAAGTCTGTTTTTTATTATTTATTTTATTATTTTTTTTACGGGGTTGCTTTATTTCAGTCCAGGGGTCACACACAGCCAAATATGATCTCAAGTGGGTCAGATCAGTAAAATTGTAGATACGCTGACAAGTGACGTCTCACACACGTGATTTTTTGTTCCGCCTCCGACTGGAGGGCAAAAAGACTCTGCTCCTCCGGTGTCCTGCATTGGTTTTAGTCGTGGGGTTGTCAAAAGACCACACTAAATTTAAAAACAGCTGTGACATATTAACAAGTGAAAAATCTATCAATGTGATCAAAACTTGTAGGATGCATTAACAGATGAAAGAAGGGCGGCAATGTTAAATTTCACAGGTTTCCAGCTGATGAAAAACTGTGACAGCTATGGTTAACAGCCATGAGAACATGAACACACGGTGGTCATGTGTTCATTGCAGTGGTCCATTATCTGTCCTTCATGTCCTGACACAAAGAAGTTTTATCCATCTAGTGACTTCTATGCCTCCATGTCCTCTGCTGTGTAAACCCCTGGTGTGTTGATGAGGTAGTTATAGATGTCCTCATACTGAACTGGAGACCATTTCTGTGGACTGTTAACCCACAGTTCGTCAGCTATTTGAAACGGGTCTGGAAGTTTTTCGCTAAACAGTTAGCTTTGCGTTGTACCTTTCGCGATCAAAGGTGATCTAAACTAGTCATACGTATCTCTTTGATTTTCGTTTTTGAGCAGATGTTTCTAAAACGACAACAGCAGCGGTTGTTTAGCTATGTTTTGTTATTAACTGGAGCAGTGCTTTCGCCCTCCACTGTGCATGTGTGGGATTACAGGACATAAACAATTACATGCAACGTATCTATAACATAATAACCTATAAATAATGTCAACTCCAAACATGTCTCTATGTTTTAGAGAGGAAAATTATGTCATTAAAATGTCTAGGTCTACAAACTATTGTAATGGAAATCATTTACCACATTATACTATGTTTGCTTTGTGCTATTCACTAGAGCAGGGGCAGGGTTGCATTGCCCTGTGGAAAGTCACTGACTGCTAACTGTTTATACTCCACTGTTCTCCGTCTTCCATAACACAGACAGAAGTCTCACACAATACAGACAGAATCAAGGACAACAGGTGGCATGATGTCCATAACATATGCAGTTCACACACACCTCAGTCTCCACATGCAGACGGAACTTGATCATCCCATATATGGTTGTACACACACATTTCCTCAAATCTAACTATAAAGGACACACACACACCCTCCCACTTTGAGAAACTCTGTACTTGGGCCCTGCAAAGCCTATGTATGACTGACTTCTTGTGCTCACAATTAATGAAAGCTGATTGCATTACATCCAGTCTCCAGAAACTTGTGGTGTTTCAGCTTCCTCAACACTATCCTTTGAAAAATGTGATTAACACCAACAACCATGAACAACTGAAATTTCTTAAGACAAATAAATGCAATTTTATCAATATTATGCCTCAGCTTATCATTTATACATGCATTACAGCTTACAGATCACAGTGGATCTACAAAGGCACAAAACATTTAGTTCTGGTTCATATTTGTTCAGGTTATACACATTTTTTAAAGGATAGGTTGTGAATATAATCATTTTCATGTAATTTTACTTTTTTATACTAAAAAACAGAGAACAT
Organism: Apogon talboti; assembly: GCA_037367365.1. Taxonomy (NCBI): domain Eukaryota; kingdom Metazoa; phylum Chordata; class Actinopteri; order Kurtiformes; family Apogonidae; genus Apogon; species Apogon talboti. The sequence goes on along the minus strand of JAPQRQ010045539.1, from coordinate 19,857 downwards.
TTTTTTGTTGTTGTTATTATAGGTTATTATGATAGCATTTTACAGGTCCAACCCACTTGAGACCACATTGGGCTGTATGTGTCCCCTGAACTAAAATGATTTTAACACCCTTGATTGTTAATATCGTCAGTGTAATTTTTACTTTTTTTTTTTTAATTCATCCCATGGCCAGATTGGACTCTTTGGCGACCACTGTTGGCCTGCAGGCCGTATGTTTGACACCCCTGCTTTAATTGATGGTGGAACCCACAGGAAAATGCATGAGTGAATTACATAATTCATCATTAGTGGACAAGCAGATGGAGAACATCTGGGTCATCTTTCAGATAAAAGAAAGTCTTACATAAATACAATACAATAGAAGTATGTTAAGTCACATTGTGTTTTCACTCATTGCCACTTTTAAGGATGTGATGGAGCACCTGAGCCTGTTTTGCAGATCTGCTGAAGGGGAACACATCGTTTTCTAATAACACAGCTCTTTGTCGGTGCCAGGTGATTGTGCAGCTAATGGCCAGCAGCACATAACAAAGGTCACGGACCTGCGCCGCTTCTTCTGTCTAGTAAACCGTGAACAGTCTCCATGCGCTCTTCCCTGCGTTATAACCCGGAGCGGTCTCAGCTCCCTTAGAATAAAGCTGCGCTCTGATTGGACGAACGGCTCCGCTCGTCTCTACCTCGTATCCAATGATTTTCCTGACGTCACGACGCTTCACACGTCCTCGCCCAGCTCGTGACGCAGTCCTGCTCTTCCTCCTGGGCGTCTTCCTCCCCTGGGCTGTTCCGGATGAGACGCCTCCCTCCCTCCGCCCCTCTGATCCTCTTATCAGCGAGTAAGCGGCCAAGATGGATGTTGCAAACCAGGTAAGGCTTTGGGAGAAAATTCCTATATTCCACTGCTGTTTCATTTGATTGGTGATGTTTAATTATTTTGCATTATTACCTCCCTCGTGCGCTCTGATAAATCTGTAGGGGTTTTTTTTCCCTCATAGATCCACCGACCTCTAGCGTTTAATGCAGTGTTTTCGATCCATTCGAGTGGAAATTGGTGTTTGTGCATTGAAAAAGATGCATTTTCGTCGGAGCGTGTCAGACCGCGTTGTAATTGGATCATTTGGCTGGAGTGTCCTGATGCTGCAGTCGGTGTGATGGAGCGGCCCGCTGACAGTCCAAAAATGTGTAGGATGTCCAGAGATCGGAGCAGCAATGACATTTACCAAAGAAAGGATATGATGCAGAAGCCTGTTGTCTCCACAGATTCTGCTCATTAATTCCAGTCATTTACATCTGAATATTTTTGTGCTGTTGCTCAGATTTCAAACAGGAATTTGATTAAATGCAGGCCCTGGGTGTTTTCAGATAGCCGCAGTAGGCCCCGACACAGAATAGGACACACTCCTGCATCTGTGTGGCCACGATCAGTTCATCTGTCAGATAGCTTTGTGGTTTACCAAAAACTAACAAGGCTTTACTTAGAAATAAGCGGATATCAGGCTGGCAGATTGTTCCGAGCATGCATTTTGACAGAACATGCGTCATCTGTTTAATATGGATGTTTATTTGGCGAGAAACGAGGAGCGTCAGGCGGAGGGTGAAAGTAGCCATACAGCCTCGGGCTCAGAGAAAACCATCACTGCTGCTTATTCCTGTGCGGCCATTTATTGATGCGCACGGGGACACGCAGCCCTCTTTGCGGTGTCGCATTTACCTGCGCACAAATCCCTCCATCTGTCTGTCAATTAGAGATATATAAGGATATGTGTGTATAAATAATGTAAATGCTGATGTAAAGTGTGCAGTAAGAGGCACAACGATAATCAGCTTTGTCTAATTGTAATGCTGGCAGGAGCTCTATCTCTCTGTCTCTCTCTCTCTCACACACACACACACACACACTCACAGTACTGAAGTTATAATATCAACATTACTTTGGCTGTGCATGCTCTCATAGGGCCACCAAGAAGCCATCTGTGATGACAGTTGAGTCACTTTGGACCAAGTGTGAAAAGCAAAATAGTTGCTGTGTAATAAACACCTGCAGAAGGCCTGTGGGCCATGACTAATAAACTAATAATGGTTTTAATCAGCATCATCATATCATCATCCAACCTAGTATACAAGAGGGTGACTTTACACCATTAAAGTCAGAGTCATGTGAAAATGTCTAAACTCCGTTACTGACCATGGTTTCTCTGTGTTGACAGTTGGTGGCCCAAGGGCAGTTCACAATAGTCAAACAACCATTGGGATTTATTAAAGCTCTACAATGGGTAAGTCCTTCCTTTTACATTTTTATTTGCAGGTACATTATAACTAGGTTAGATAGAGTCTGACAAAAAAATAACCGTATTTATTAAAATTAACAGTATGTTAACTTCTACTATTCTTACCACGAAATAATGTGTGTCTGTTAGGGATTGATTTGTGACCTTGTCTCAGACTGAGGTCATAAAACTGCACAGAGCTTAATTATAGATGTAACTACACTCTCAAAGAAAAAATGTTCACAGACAGTTGTACCATGTCTCATGAGGGGTTTAACATTTCTAAAGCATTAACTCTTGTTAAGGGTGAACCTTTTTGTCTGTCACATATTGAAATATTTACTGAGGCTTCAAGTGAGGAGTGTGTTGTATGTGTGTGTGTGTGTATGTGTGTGATGTTAGTGGTGATGAATGCCCCAGCAGGCCTGTGCAGGAGACACCAGCAGGATGTATTACGTCACTGCTGTAGTAACACTATTTCACTCCAGTGAGGAGGAGTATAATGATGGTTTGTCAAATCCTTCTCAGAGGACATGACCTCTGTTTGCTATGGTGTATTGTTGATGTTTGGGGTAGAAAGTATTCATTCATTTGCTTGTTATCCTGAAAAAGATGTTAGTTGTATAAAAAGAGATAGATTTAATTATGTAGCATAGGATTGGGGCTGTTTGGGTTTTCTTTTTTCCATTATTGGAATGCAGAAAATTGTTAATATTGCTATGGTTGATGTATTCTCTTTATAATCTGTCAGACATCATGATTTTCCGGGTGAATTCATTCCAGCTCCTCATTTAGACTCAGAACATCTGATTTACTGTGAACCTACACACATTGGAGATTATGATCCAAGTTACTCAACAGTATATCATAAAGTGTTTTCATTCCCTCTGTTTGTCCTCCATCAGCCCTGAAGAGGCTGCAGGGTTCACAGCCTCTCTATTACATTTTGTGTTTCTCAACAGCTGGGGTACCACGGTGGTGGGAAAAGTGGTACTAATTACTCATTCAGGCCCCTCGGCTTAGTGAGGGCCTCTTAAAGAGATTGGACTTTAAGTGTCTTCTGTTATTCTGAGTGCTGTGACAAGTTGCAAAGCTGAAAACATAATAGGAAGTACATTTGAAGTTAGTATAATCAAAAGTCTCATGTGTGATCATCTAATTACTGCATATATAATTGTCTAATGGTGGGATTATGGCACAATAGGCCTTTGGTTGTAATATTTCTGTGTGAGACCTTCTAAATTCCTAGCTACACCCCCACCCTCTCCTGAACATAAGAAATGCATCCTTAACAGAGCCCAGATGAAAATGTGCGTGCCAGAGCAGCGCTGACGGAGCCCCACATTGTAATGGGCTCTGCAGATCTGCCAGAGAACAGTCGGAGGCATGAGTGTACTGCATGACTCTGTAGTCCTTCCCTGGAGCTATGTGAGTGTGCCAGAACCTCATCACCGCCTGCCTGGGTCACAGCAAGCCAACCACCAATCAGCAGCCACGTTCAGGAGGCCAGGGCCCATGAATCATCTGTCAGAGGGCCTGTGTGCCTCGGCGTCAGACTTAGAGGAGGGGCTGCCTGAGATGCTGCACCTTCTGGATTAATATGGGCATGCATAACCAGCAACACAGTGTTTTCAAGAGGAGGGGAGCGAGGAACCACCCCTCTGGAGTGTTTTTCCAGATTCTAATGCAGCACGGAGAGTAAACAGCGGCTGAAAAGATGCCTCTATATAGAAACAACCCAGCATGTGTGACTCATGTAGCTTTGCCCACCTCCTCACCCCACCCTCCACGTGTCTCTGGGGAATAGTGCTGACAAAGCCTAGATTTGATGGATGTTGGAAGACACTGAGCACCCCAAATAAAGCTGATGTAGAGGGTTAAAGGGTGGTATGGCTGCTATGTTGAATTTCATCTGCATTTCAATTCCTGCTCTCTGACTCATTCACAGCGAGCGTGAAAGAAATAAAGGCTTTATTCACTTATAGTCCTTAATGTAGTAAAGGCTGTTGAGTTTTGTTGTAGCTCAGGGGGCTTTTGCTGTTTAGACACTGGACACGTGCTGTGTTTATTTCTCCAGTGCCTCTGGTGATGGCTGAAAGAGCTGGTGTTTATTTCTGTGCTTTTGTGCTTGTGGGTATACATAACGTAAAATAACATAAAAACACAGCACCTGACATAAAATTTAATATATAGTGTAACAGCCAAAGGGGAACATAATAAGGTGCCTCATCCACTTACATAGTCATTCTGACCAGTAAATCATATTTTCATTGTCATTGCATGTAATAAATAGTTTGCAAGAGATTGCCTGAAATGCAACAAATAAGAAAACAATAATAAATTGGTTCGTTTGTTGGTTATCCATTCATATCATATACATGTTCTCCACACTTAGCATTAGTAGAGTACCTATTAAAGCAGACAGACAGTAGGACTTGAATAGCTAATGTGCACGCTTCAGTATTTCTTCATAACTCATTACAATGTCCTCATATTGTGCAGGCAAAATTAATAACTTAAATCCATTAGCATCCAAAGAAAGTCCCAAGAAGCATTCTCTTCCTCTGTAATCTAGGCAATTTTTTGCAAAAGGAACATCTCTAGATCTTTTTTTCCATTACAAATCTTAAATTACTCCACTTTTGAGGCGTGCTGGGTCAGATTTGTCCCAGTGCATGGAAATTAGAGTATTTTATACAGATACAAGTACATTCTTTCATAATACACTAAAATATGGGAGTTTAATATGACTAGGGAGCTCTCCTTTTTTGTCATTGTAAAATAGATATTGTTGGGTTACACCTGTGTGCAAAGTCAAAAACCATTTTCTAATTTTGGGATGTAATCAGTTACAGTTTCGTTTCCACATCCTATGTATGTATAATAGAGACACAGGGAGATTGGGGAAGACAGCAACATGAAAAATGCAGACAGTGTGAGAAAGACAGCAGCAGACAGATCATTTGTGTCTGAGTGTGTGTGTGTGTGTGTGTGTGTGTGTGTGTGTGTGTGTGTGTGTGTGTTTTTGGGGAGGGGAGGGGAGGGGGGATGGGCTGTGTATCTTCTCAGCACAGAAGCGCTGACACCTCTCCAACATACCAGGAGGGGTAGAAACCAGCCTCTGCCTCCTCACTCTGTGATGCTGCCAATAGTGTTACCATGGCACCTCATACTCAGAGTGCCACCATTTCTTCCTCGCAGCCTGACTGGCCCACTCTTCCTCCTCCATCACTCCTCATTCCACTCATCTATCACCATAAAAGCACAGCTCTTAATTGTTTCGCGAAACCTCCCACTGTTCGTTTTCACTTGACTTTGATGCGTCTCATTGCAATCAAATACACAAACTTGACAGCATACATGATAATATCGGCTTTGTCTGTATGCCACATTAACCTTCGAGGCTGAAAGCTACATTCCGTCCTGAAGGGAGAGCCTTATTTATTGTTTTTATTCACATTGCTGTGTCACTTTGGGGTGTTGCAGTTAAAACAGCAGTGAGAGCTGTAGTAGAGAAAGAATAACCCTCATTAGAGAGAGTTTTAATTCTCAAAATGTGTCTGTAGAACAAGAAACAGTCATCAAATCCCAGTTTGGCTACATAATGTTGCTCTGAATATTGATCCTTCTTGTGAAAACTTAACCTTCAACAGTCTCAGGGGGCTAATAAATAGTACGGACCCTGGATGCTGTATAATCTTTCAACAAAATGCACAAACAGCTACAGAAATTTACTATGTAGTGCCACAGTACAGACTGAGAAGGAGGACGGACACTGTTTTTTTCAGGACAAAAATGTACCATACTGTGCAAAGTGTTAGGGATTGTGCAGACACTGCAGTTCAGATACGAAGCACATGCTGTAGTTATTGATTCATTATGCAGCTGGTGCATCTCCACAGTGTTAGTCCATCTTAGTCTCTTGGAGTTTTGAGACAAATTTTTCATCTTTTTTTTATTGCAATTGTAATTTAACTTCCTAACTTGGACAGAATTATCCCAAAGCATGATACAGAGAAATGTAACATATCTTAAATGTACAGTATGTAGTATGGAAGTGAGGGTGGTTTGTACAAGCATAAAATTTGCTTATATACTATGATTATACAGCTCCATCTGCTCCGAATAAGACCTTTAAGTTATAGAACAGATTAAAACTTGCTATCTTGCTTTTAACATCATGCTACATTTCACGCCTTCTATTGCATCTACCCTGATTTGCATTGGTTATTAAAATGTGTTAATGAGCCTTTTTCAGTGCCAGAATGAGAAGGTGTTTAAGATGTGAGAAGAGGACAATAGAGAACACAATACCCCTACAGCAACAAAAAGGATGAGCAAAGCCATCACAATAAGGGCTGATTTAAGCACTTGCTGTGCGTAAATCCAACAAACAAGCCTGTGAGTCACATTAGCTAAAAGATTACTGTAAATAGTTCAGTGTGTTGATGCCCGCAGCAGGTAGACAGTACTACAAGACTCCTGTTAAGAAGGAAGTGATGGGCTTCATAAGCTCACGTGTGGGGGTGTGGCTTTGTGTACATGTATGTTGTAACTGGCTTTACAGTAGCTTGTAGTTGAGTATTTGGTGGCAGATGGCAGAGCACCTCAGTCAGATTAATAGCTGGATTTTCCATCCAATCGGATCTGGCCCGAAGCATGGGGAGGGTGTGGTAAAAATAGTCTGACTTGTCTAATCTGTGCAGTGTGTGAGAGTGTGAGTTTATCTCCACGCATGTCTGTGTTTGCCCTGGCCGAACATGAGTATTAAAGAACAATACTGAGTAACAGATAAGTAGAAAATCACTATTGTACCGTTAAATAGAAAGAAAATCTACAAAAGCAACAGAGAAAAATGTACAAAAACAGCCTTAACTATGTGTAATGGTAACCATGACAACAGGTGCAGCCCCCTCACTGTGCAACGTGATAACACTGCATTGATTTGCACTCTTTTTTTTCTTTTTTTTTGTACAGATTGGTAGGGAATCAGCCTGCTTAAGACATTGCAGGTTGTAAAAGCACACCTGCAGGATGTTGAGCTTGAATAAAATGCTTCATCTACATTATAACATAATTGATACAGGAAGACAGAATTTACTACCAGTATCATAGCAGTCCAAATCTTTTCTAAATTTTGTCACAGTTTAAGAAGTGTCAGAGGTCATATACTCACTGTGTCTTCTCTCCATGCTTCTCCCGCAGATCTTTGCAATCTTCGCCTTCTCAACATGTGGCAGTTACTCTGGCATGTTCAAGATGAGCGTGGAATGTCAAAACCGGTCGGAGAGTGATCTAGGCATAGAAGTAGAATTTGAATATCCATTCAGGTGAGTATGTTAACATACGAGGTTTTCAGAGAACAAGGTGTTTCGCATTTCTTCCTATAAAGTGCCATCAATTCTCTCTCTCTCTCGCTCTCTCTCTCTCTCTCTCTCTCTCTCTCTCTTTCTTTCACTTCTACATGTTAATTTCTTTGTCTTTTGTTATTTTCAGGCTCCATCAAGTCTACTTTGATGCCCCCACCTGTAAGGGAGGGAACTCCGAGCGTCTATTCCTGGTTGGGGACTATTCCTCCTCAGCTGAGTTCTTTGTCACCATTGGTGTCTTTTCCTTCCTCTACTCTATGGCAGCCCTATCTGTATACTGTTTCATACTGGAGAAGTACCGCGAAAACAACAAGGGAGCCCAAATCGTGAGTCTGACTATATACATACTCATCTTATGACTTGTGTAACTGAATGCAGTGGTTGTTAAAAAAAAAAGCCCTCCTGTCTGTCCCTGCTGTTCCTCAGGACTTTGTTGTGACGGCGGTATTTGCCTTCATGTGGCTGGTGTCCTCGTGTGCTTGGGCTAAAGGCCTGTCAGATGTGAAAACAGCCACTGATCCAGAGGGGGTCCTCACTCTCATCTCGGCCTGTGAGGATCAGAGGGCTCGCTGCCGTGAGGTGTACGACCCCAAGGTCTCCGGCCTCAACACCTCTGTGGTAGGTGACGGCTGTTATACTCAGTATTAAGAACTGGAATGGTAAGACATTACTACTGGAAGAAATAGTTTTCTAATACACTGTTCTGATCCGCAGGCTTTTGGCTTCATCAACCTGATCCTGTGGGCAGGAAACCTCTGGTTCGTATTCAAGGAGACCGGCTGGATGGCTGCCTTTGCTGGAACATACGTCCCATCGCAGGAGAAGCAGCCTGCCCCTGATTCCTTTGGCCAGGGTGGCTATGGTCAGCAGGACCCCTACGCCGGCTCCCAGGGAGGGTACCAGCCCGACTACGGCCAGCAGGGAGGCTACAACGAGGATGGAGGCTACAGCCAGGGCTATGAGCAGCAGCCCACCTCCTACTCCAATCAAATGTGAGCCTATCCAGTCAAACCACCGCTGCAGGATGGTGAGTGCAAGACACAAGTCTGACGGAAGCACAATGAAATGCATCAAGTTATTTTAAACATAACCTATAAGCACGACCCTGGGGTTTTACTAGTCTATATTCATTAGAATTCAATCTAACATGAACTGACAGTGTATCTGCTCTAAACCTGTCGTAGCAAACACCGCAGATACAATTTGCATCATGTTTGCATTTGTTATGACAACCAACCTTTTGCAACAGTTTCAGTTTGTAAGTGTTGCTGTGAACGCTGTTCTGCATTAAATTATCTCAGAACAACTAGACCTGTGATATATATTTTTGTTAGCTTGTGTACTTCAATTATATCGAATGTCTTCAAAAATTCAGAGAAATCCATCCTTTTATTCACTCTATTGTGTAATGATCCATTTCATTTGTTTTAGTGTCAGTTGGAGATGCCACTTTTAGCCTTACATTGTTTCATAGGTGAGGCATATATAAGTATTTGGCTTCTGCCTAAGTCTATTCAGTCTCAACAGAATTCACAGTCGATTGACTTAAAATCAGCCTCATTGGTTGTATTTTCTGTATTATGGATGATGATTAAATAAACCTAAACCTAAATATTAAAATTAGTTAATGTAAAACAAATAATAATAGAAATAGTATTACAATTAATGAAATAGCATTAATATGTAACACGAAAAATATCTGAATAAATCTTTAATGGATCACCTCATCTCACTGTTTGTTGTGAAAACACATCATCCAAGTATTTATTTGGTTATTGTTTTAATTACTTTAAATTTATCACATTTCATACATTACACCGTCTTTATTTTAGAAAGATAGATTGTTTTAAGTTATAAAGTATTGAGATAAACAGTGTAAAATCTCTAAATTTGAGTCGCTAAGGTAATATGGTTCAATGCTCATGTTTCCATTTGGTCGCCAAGGTGAAATTATGACCTGCATATTATGGCATACGACATGAAAACATGCAAAGTGTTGTATAAAGCAGCTCCCTGTTCGCTCTGTTATCGTATCCAGCCATATGCACTCTGCTGTAGTCCCCTCTGGACCCAAAACCTGAAAGAGCTGAAAGAGCTTTTTGGTGTAGTGGTGCATGGATGTTGAATACTTTGACAGGGAAAAGCTGCGGTCAGCTTTCAAATACCTGAAATGTAAACGCAAAAGCTTCAGCATCAGTGAGTTCATGATACTGTAGAAGCAGCTGTTTTGACCTTTATTTGTAATCTTCTCTGTGTTCTGAATAGCTGTGGTTTAGTTTCAGTTCTGGATACGAAACATCACCGTGTGCTTGTTTTATCAACATGCAATGCTTGACAGAATATGTTGAATTACATTTGACTGAATATTAAGACAAAGTAGACACCGCAGCCAACATCACAAGTCCCGTTCAGACCTCCTAATGTTAACACCGTCATAGTTGTACTTTGCCATTGTATTTGTGTTGCAATTTGTATAATTTGCGTAATATTACTTTTTAGAGCTCTCATTTGGGGTTTTTTGGTACATAAACATACATGTGCACATGATTAAAAAAAAAAAAGATTTCACTAGCTAGATACTATTCATGAGTGAGGTAAAAAAAAAATGTAATTTCCTCTTAATGAGAACTTACTGTGTTAAATGTACTGTTGTAAATGTGTGGGATGGTGGATATTTCTGTGTCCATTCAGACAAAATTAATCTTCATGTTAGCAAGGTCATGAAATATATTGGCATATGATGTTTGTTAGATAATTCAGATTCTGTCGCTTTTGCACCAAATAAACCTACAACTGGACCAGGGGTTAAGTCATTTTTGTAAAACTCAATGTGAGCTGTTTGGACAACTCCAGATCATTTGAGCCAATGAATGTGCGATCTTTTGCTGTTTAATGTTTTTCTCTCGTTCTCTCTGTTCTGCCTTTTCCTCTCTTCAGGGTGACCTTCTGATTTTGGAGTGTGACTCTCGACCACCACCTGCATTTCCACACTCCTCTGTTTGTCTGTTTGTGTATCTGTGAGTTGACAGGCGGAGGGAGGGAGGCATATGGGGTAAAAAACTGGAGGGGCCTGGGGAGGGGACACCACTGGGGAGCAGGATGTGGGAAAAAGGGGACATGGGTCTTTGCTGTAACATGATGTTTATTCTCGTGATGTATTTAACTGTAGAAGACAACAGAGGATTGTCTGTTTGGTTATACGAGAAAAACTTGAATACAATACCAAAACATTCGTTGAGGAACATTTAAGAGAAATCTTGTAATGGAAAAGACTTACATTTATGAAAAAAATTGTAGTAATATTTAACTTGGGAGAATGTATTTGTCTGTGCTGTGTAAATATCAACATGCTGATATATATTATTATATGTACTCAGTTGAATAATTGTGCACTCCATATTAGTTGTTATACAACAAATGTTGAGCACAGAGTTATTCAATTGCATTTACTTTGGTTCTGTTTAGGAGCTCACATAGTTTAGCCTTTGCCCTTCAATTCCCTTGCCATAAATTATTCATTACACACTGACATGTTTATTTGTTCATCTCAGAATCTACAGACATCTTTTATTTTTATTTTGGGTTTTTTTTTATTTGATCCTTAATATTTTTAATTTGATAAATGGCAGGATTGAAAGAAAATGATGAGGTTAGTCAAACTGTGATGGCAAATGTGATCTTGAAAAATAGAAAATAATTATCAGTATATAAATGAATAGGGATAGAGTCGTATATATATACATATATATATAGATATTATAATAATAGGAGTGAAAAACTGGTAGTGGGTGATAAGTAGGTTGGCACAACTTTATTTTTGCTTTTATACATATTTTTCCATTAATAATCACTGTCAAGCAAGGATTAACTTGTAATACACAGAGCATTTTAAATCCTGACATATTAAATAAAAATACATAGGGTTATAAAAATTAGTGAGCATGGTAGCATCTCATATTTACTGTGCTGTTTTTGGAAACTGCTATAGTGTGCTATCAGTATGAAATTTGTGAATCGGGGCAGTGAACAACCGTTTTAGCAGTGTGTTTGTTTTTTCTGTTTGGATTTATGTATTGGCATCAAACCAATTTTGTGGATGAACCTTGTCTTGTTTTGATCGCCTTTTATGTGGTCCAGAAAGTTGTAAGACAGAGTCATATAGTTTTTTAACTGGTGTTTCTATCACACTGTAATCAGTGAGGTACATATCGCATTAACATGAAGTGTAGGTAAATGAGAATAAAGTATATTACATGGCACAGCTGTGCTACTTTACAGACCTTGTTTATGCCATAGTAAACACATAATATTCCGAGGCGGTCTTGATAATATGTCTCCATATTTACTTCTCCTGCATCTTCAATCCTTAATCTCTTCTCTTTCTGACGGCAAGCGAATTTACTGCATGCATTTTACTCCTTATATCCTAAAGCATCCTTATACAAATTTGAGAGGCTGGGGCTCAAAGCTGCAGGAACGCGTTAGACTACACAGTAAAACCGTGGTATGTTTGATCCATCATAGTGGTTACTGCACAGCACATACAGCAGCTCTGCTATATTTAACACAAAGCACAAAGTAAGTGCTGCAATAATGACTTCCTTCCAGATAAATACACCTGTCCTACTGCCAATCCTCTGTTTGGATACCTTTGCCAAATGGTAAGAGATGTGTCTTGATTGGTAGTTTTTCTTCCACAGTTCTCATCAGAATGAATTGTCGTCCATCTCCAGTATCTCGGTCCATTGCACAGCCTTGGATACACTCATTTTTTTTAAAAATCAGGGTTCTTTGATTCAGGCAGTGTAGAAGCACCTGGCTTTCTCTCTTCCTCTAGTCCCTTACTCTTGTTTTTTCTCTCTGTTTTCTCTCTCTTTCACTGTAGCTCTTATAAATATGCTCAAATGAAATATACTCTGTTGTTAGTGGTGAATGATGTCTTGTGATACTCTCTACGCCTTTGGATAGTGCTGTGTTTATTGTGTATGATGTATTCATATTAGTATTTATGATAATGATAAGTCAGAGAAAAAATATCCAAGACTCTCCAGAATTCTGCTGTATTCTTATTATATGGAATCCATGTGAAACAAAATGAAATAAACTTGAAATTATTCTGTTGAAGGTAAAAATGTGTACTTTTGTTCAAAGGTGAGAACAGCCTTTTTTATATGAGTCCATGTGAGTGACATGGATTTACTGAAATTATACCAATATTAGTACAATGAAAGTGAAATGATAGTCCCACATACATTTCTCTAGACCTTTAGCTTTCATTACAGGAGAATTTCACTGTAGCATCCTTTAAGCCAGTGTTTATGGAACGCCACAATAAATGTCACATTTATTTCTGGGCAAATTTAATTTTAGACCAGAATATTACATTGATGGTGGTAGAGTCAGACTCTTTGTATAAACCCTTCTCCATCACACCCCATACATTCTCAAAGGGGTTCAGGTCTGGACTCTATGGTGCCTGATCCATGTGTGAAAATGATGTCTCATGCTCCCTGAGCCACTCCTTCAGATGCCCACTATGTTCAATGAATCCTTGTGTTGTCCAATTTTTGTGCTCTTACAAATTTTGATAACTTCTGAAGAAAGGGTGAGACTAAATAAGTGGTTACTTCTTCCTATTCCTCAAAAATGTAGAGAGCCTGTATTTGTTACTTTCAGATACATTATACATAGTACAATGCACAGAGAAATGTATTTTTGTACATGCAGCTCACACACAAGATAAAAATACAAATATTAATGTATATTTAAAAAGTAAATTTAAGAGGCGTAGTTCTTGTGTGTACATTCATTTGCAGTATTGCAGCTGTGTCAGTAAGGTGCATGATAAAGGGGTAAGTCGTATGGTACAGTGATAATTTCTTAAATATATCCTGTTAAGGCTCAGAGTTAAGCAGACGGATGTTTTGGGAATAGAAATTCTCCTTCAACCTGCCAGTTTTTGTTCTCAGACAGCAGAAACACCAGCCTGATGGTAGAAGGGAGAAAAGAGAGTATCCAGGGTGGCTTTATACTTGTGTTACATGCTGTCTTTATTGATTTCTCTTCTTCCTACATGGTCAAAATAAAAAAACTAACAAATAACCACAAACTAGCTGGTTGTTTTAAGAATTGAGAAGCTACTCTCTCTATCACTTGGGTTAAATAACTTGTTACAGCTGAGTCACATACAATGGAAGGCTCTTAAATGTTTGCTAAGTTAAAGCCTTTGAATTTTTATGAATTTTCTTTTTTTTGTCTTTGACTAGGCAGCGTATATTTGAGGCAGATATGGGAGTGAGTAGGTTAAAGGTTAAAGGTTGAATGCTACATGGCGCCCCCAAGTGGTTGGTACTCCTAATGTGATTTCCTCACTCATCATTGACATTTGCATTAGAAATTTGGTGTTAATTGTAGAAGTAAATATGACAGCTGAAAGATTTTTCTTTAACTGTAATATACTGCTGTCTGTTGTAAATTTAATGCTGATGATAGATTGATTCTAAACATCTGTGCCTCTTTCTGCAGCTCAACCACTTGCCTGTAAATCTTAAACGCGAGAAATCATCCAACAACATGGGCTACTTTACTGTGCATGAGAAAATCCATTATTCCAATGTAACTGTTGCGCGTCATTTTAGATATATATATTGGGGGGGGGCGCGCACTTTAGGCTGTTAAACAGTTAGGAACAAAAGGGAACATAGCCGCCACAAGGTAAAGCCACACTTTATCAACGGCTTCTTTTTTGCCCGAATACACTGTCAGGAGCAACAGGTTTAATTAATGAGCCGTGGCGTTTCCGAGGAGCCCCTGAAGGCAGCATGAGAGCGCGCGGCTCTGTGGTGCCAAAGTGCCAACAGCTCCCCTTGAGAAAAGTGAAAGCCAACGCCCCACTGACGGCTCTGTAGCTCTTCCCCCCTGCTCTCTGAGAAGGCTGGGTTTCCACCGAACTGTTGCGGCCGGGAGCTGAGTTCAGACGGGGGATTTTTATCGGCAAAGTTGATTCATTCGACAGGGAAAAAAAAAAAAAATTAAAAAGCTCGAGCGCAGCCGGAGCGGGGGAAGTCAAAGCCAGGGGACAGGTCTGCCCAAAGGAGCACGAGACAAGTTTGTTTATTCAAACGCTTTTTGTCCGGACCTGGCGATAAGACTCCAGCATACTCTCGGTGTTGTGTAGTTTAGTTGTTACAGAATGGCTGATACAGCTCCGTCCGGCCCTAGTGCCCTGGAGAGGATGAAAAGTTATGTGAAGACCCAGAAGGGGTTTATCCTCGCAGCAGAAATCGTAAGTCCACTGATCTGAACATGTTTTAAACTGTGAAGATCTATTATGATTATTATGATTTTAAAGTTGTCAATAATACTGTTAACTCTGTCTAAGTACCCTGCTAATTATCCATATATTAAAAGCCAAGTGGCTTTTGTGTGCGTGCGTGTGCGCGTGCGTACGTGCACGTGTGTGTGTGTATCCGCTTTCTAACTTAAAAACTGGACAGAGCTGGCCTTTGCCGTTTGGAGTATTTGTGTATTTGGGTTCAAGGATCAGACTAGCGAAAACGGCAAGTTGATTCAACCAATATTTTTGTTTCAAAATATTGGTTGAATCAACCTTGGCCGCATGCGCACGCGGCGGCTGGCAGTGAGTGAATATTTTCGGAGTTATCAGTCATTTTGGAATACAGTAGCCTTACAATCACGTTGAATCATAGAATCATCATTGAAGTGGGTTACCTTACAACAACTAAAAAAAAAAAGTTGTGTCAAATTTCATGTACAGAAACAGACATGCCAGCTTAGAGGTTCTTTACCTGAAAATACCAATGGAATTTACCAAGAAAATAAAGAAATGAACTGTATCAGGTTCCCCACGGGTGAACGCGCTAATTAATATTTAATGCATATTAAAGTGCATTAATGTGTTTCATATTGATTTTTTAATATAATACATAAACCACATACACTTATACTAGGCTTTAAAAGTTTTGCTCTCAAATGTTCTTATCTCCTCTGTAAATTTGTTTTGTCTCCCTTGGTGAAAGCAGCTATGAAATGGGCTAATGAAACGGGAATGAAAGGCATGTGGTCTGGGGGTTGTGGGATCAAGACTAGGGGTTAAGGGTTTCCACCTGTCACTTGTGTGTTCCACTGTTTTCTCATTTGGCACCAAAGAGCCAAATGCTGAGTGTTAATGGCACATGAAAAGGTCATATGGGTTAACTCAGACCTATGACTGCATCTCTTTTCTAGTTAATACCACAGGCTGCATACCATTTGTAAGCAGAGTAGTAGCCCAAATATGGAGAAGAGAAAATGCAATGTATTCTAGATCATATTTCTACAAAGAAAAGAGGCTCATAAAGTAGGATTTAGCCCACTTAATGCACATCTGATTCTCCGTAAAAACAACCATACGGGTTCTGGAGCGGAAATATGTTGAAAGGGATCGCAGCTACAGCTTCATTCAATAGTAAGCAAATCTAGTGTGTGATTAAAGTGTCCACTTCCTGGGGAGGTATAGCTGCTTCCTGTCTGTTTTTATTTTGTAAACTGTCCCTGACCGCTAGTTTCAGATCAATGCCCTTGTTTGCATTCACAGTGGTGGTCTTTACTGTTAACTTCTGCATTTCGACCGTATTTTATCATCATCGTGTCATGCTTGGATAGCTGGGAAATAGTCTGGCTTATTATCTTAAAACCCACAGCTCAGAAAATGACAATTCCTCTTTAGTTTTTCAGAGTCTCCCCTTTCATAGCTCTACTGGCTTATTATAAAGCAGCTTGTCAGACGTTGGTGGTCAGTGGTCCACCCACAGTAAAGTTTTTTTTTTTTAGAGAGAGGTAATGGAAATTCCAGGCTGTGTGTGAAGTTTAGTCTCTGAAACAAAGGGCGCATGAATTGCTCAGCACAAGTGTTTAGTGTGCCGTTCAGCAGTTGTTTCACACTTCACTGGATTCACTTGCTAATTTGTTGTTCCCTCTCCCTGCAAACTGCTGAAGTCTTCGGAAGTTGTCTGTGATGTTGGATGTCTGAGATAATTCACTTAGTAATGAGGGAGGAAACAGGAAGATGAATTTCATTACCGCATGTTGTGGGTAATTTAATGGAGAATTTTTCAGCCATAGCACCCGGTAACCCTGAGCACCTTAAAAGGGAAAATGAACAGGCTCATTTATCCACTGGTAAACTGGAAATCATAGCAGTCAGTCAGTGCTCTGTTTAAACTGAATTATGCTGCAGTGTCAGCAAATTTCAGCAGCTACGTTTCCATACCTTGCCATAGCGTTTTCTTTTATATTGTCTAACAGAAGCATGAGTGCCCTTTAACATGTTTGAACAACATGCAGTTGTCAGGTCACACACCCATGTAGTGCAAATTTGTGTTTGTCTTGTGGCTCAGTTCAGTCAGCGGTGATAAGTCCCAGTGAGTCACGCACTCACTGTAGCTGATCTTTTACCTCACTGTTAGTAGTAGTAGTGGCTGCATTTTCTCATGCATTTATTTCCTTTTTGTCCTCCTTATTTTTTAATAAGGAGGAAAGGATGATGTTAGGTAGGGTGGAGACTGAGAGTTGAGATGGAAGCAAAAGTCTATGGACGATGAGCAAGAGCAGTGATGAAACAAAAGTTTCCATTTTGCTCTGAACACACATGGTATACACTTTAGTCAGCCACTACTACAAACCGCCCTAAAATGCAAGCGACTTCCTTAGCAACTGTTGCTGTTTGGTGTGTCCCTATACCACGGACTAGCTCTTGGCTCTCATGTTGCTGACTATAATTAGCCAACAGTTCACAACAATTTCCCTCCAGTCAGTTTAAAAGAGGAGCTCATTATATCTGGATGTGAATAGATCCTAGCTGGGTCTTTAAAGAGGTCCCGTGCAAACAGATCCATCGCTGTGTCAGAAACATAAAGGTGTCAACATCGCAGAGCCTTTCTTGTTCTGAGGGGACTCTTGTGCAGTGGGTGTTTCTCTGTGAGTGTGTGTGTGTGTGATTGTGTGTGTGATGGCCTCTCAGGCAGCCGCTGCCCTCAGATCAGCCTGAATAGAGCCTCTTTTGTGCCTCGGCCACCCCGTTACTCCACAGAGGCAGCCTGTGCCAGTCTCGAGAACACATGAACTACTGATGCGTCTGGCTGCGCGTTTGTGTAACAGTTGTGGGTGAGGGGAGGCAAGGGGAGGCAAAAGTGACAGATGTAGGGCTGGCGTCGAGTCGGTTACATCATGTGCGTCTCATATAGACTGTAGTGATTTGACACTTGCTGGTAAGTGGTCTGTGTCTGAGAATAAAACACAGCCACAATATTCAAGACATGGATATTAGATTTCAGTTTATTTAGGAAGCATTAATAGGTCCAAAATCTACTGTCACTTCTGAGGGAAAGTATAATATCAGAACATAACGGTATATATTCTCCTGTTGACTGTTAAATTAATCAACAACTAATTTGACAAGTTAGAATCGGTTTCAGTATTTTTAAGAAAATATTCCATCTTAAATGGAAAAAATATTTTCCGGTGTCTTTACCTCTCTATGACAGAAAACTAAATCATTCCAAGGTTGTGAACTACAGAGGACATTTTATGACATCATCTTCACCATTCACTGCTCAAATTATTTTATTATGTTTCAAGTACAACCGGTTTTTATTAAGCTCAGAAAATCCACTTATATTCTTCATGCACATGCAAGATATAACAGGAGCAGAAAAAGTTTGCATGATTTGTACCTCTAGGGCAATTACGTATTTTAATTTCACCATATATTACTAATAATTGTTCATGTTTTAGCATATTTAAATGGTTTATTTTTTCACTTGTTCTTTTTTATTGAATCTTTATAATGTTCTTATCACCACTGATTGCCCATGTGCGGAGTTTAAAAACCTCTCATTACATTTGCTAGATTTTCTTGTTTTTGCAGGATCACCATTTTTTTAGTCACCACTATTTTCCTATGTTTTGTTTAGTTGCCTTCACCTTATAAAAAGGTTAGAAATATGCATTTTCTGCTATTTTTGATGATGAATTGACAATTAAAATGCTTTTGGCAGCCCACAGTAGTAGTTCTGTAAATTAAATTAATAGCTGGCTAACAATAACTATGACTTAATGTTATGATCATACAAAATCTGTAAAAGAAAAATTGGAATTTATTGTTTTTGAGACAAACTTGCATGCTGATGCTATTTAAATGCAATAAACTGGATAATTTAACACTAAGACCATTTATTTCAACCAAACAAATCTAGAAATTTACAGTTTTTCGGTACAAAAACACCTTTGGCAATATCAGTAGATACATGTAACAATGTCACGTTCCACTTCACAAGTTTCTTTTTGCCACATATTTGGATAACAGGGGAAGCGATTATTTACATGAGGTTTAAATACACTATAAACCATGGTGGGGTGCACTGATGCATAAAAAAAATTATATTAAAAAAAGGGCTACTCTTTGTGAGTGACAGCAAAGAAAATGAAGAATTCACTAAAAGGAGATTACTACAGTCTGCACAGAAATATAATACTGGGTGTAACAAGGCCAGGAAAAGGAGTGGGAGACCAAAATGTACCACTCTAAAAGAGGACAAAGACCTCAGGGTGTCCAGCCTTCACAACAGACACACAAATCTCAATGACACATGTGATGCACCAGGGTTAACATGCACTGTGTCCAGGAGGCTCAGAGATACGGGGCAGATGTGCAGAATTTCTTGCAAGGAGCCACTCCTGAAGGCTATAAATCAAGAGAAGAATGTTTCAATAGAAATTCTTTGTTTTCATATTGGGAACAACAAACGCTACACAAAATGTACAAGTGACCTGTATCAGTGTGGAAACATAAGCTGCTCATTGCTCTTCATGCATCAGTACATTCAGTCATGGTCTATAGGGTATTAACTCACGGGACATGATGGGTTAGCATGTTCTTCAAACCTGTTGTAAACAGAAACATCTGAGCTGAAACCTGTGTGTATTTCATCCAAAATATATTGCTATTGCCTAAGGTGTCCATTTGAGGAATATTAAGCTTTTTGTACCAATATCTGTTTATTTATACATTTGTTTTGGCAAAAATAAAGCCTCTTACTGTTAAATTGCCTAGTTTGATATATGTAAACAATAGTTAAAATCATGTTTCTCTCAAAAACAATGAAAGAGTTGTTTTCAAACTTGTACAGGTACATTTTATGTATATGTGTGTGTGTACATATATA
>JAPQRQ010045195.1:0-21962 GCA_037367365.1 Apogon talboti | reverse complement strand
ATAGATAGATAGATAGATAGATAGATAGATAGATAGATAGATAGATAGATAGATAGATAGATAGATAGATAATCTCAGTATTCTGTATCATTAATGGTTTAGTTTCATATACTGCTGCTGTAAATATAAACATGAAGAAGAAACATATAAACAATAGAACATGTTTAAGAGGAGATGTCAAGTTTTTTCACGACATTAGCTGATGGCAATAAAAACAAACCTGAGTGGCACCAGTCGCACTTGTCAGGTTATGGTTTTCTCATTAGCTGAGCCGGTGCTTCTGTTGTCTCCCCCCTGCAGAGCTATCGACACTACAAAGCTCAAGTTCACCCTCTTTCCTGCTGCCTGTTAAAGTCTACCTGCAGGAGTAAACCCCCAAAGGATCCAAATAAATCTGTGCTTTGGTCTCACTATGATATATATAAGTAAGAAAGAAATATATAAAGCAAGAAATAATGTTCATACTATACTGATTAAAGGGGTGAGTTTTTTCTTTTTTAAAAACTCCAGTATGTTAAGATACATGACAGGAGCATGGATGGCATATCTGGGGCATGAATTGAAAGAATGTTTGACAACCTATAATTTAGTAAATATTTTGGTCATGGCATATGGAAGTGTTAACCACACTCATTTTCCATGAATATTGCCAAACGCGACTCGATAGCTGATTTACTTTCTACTTCTCGGTCTGTTATGTAAGCTTCATCCTGGCTTAAAGATGTTTCAATATGGGAACAGTTATTTATCTGTACAGTATGCTCCAAAAACTGACAGAAATGTAAGAAACAGCACTTCTATACATCTTTCTACATTTCCAAGTAATTTAAAGAGTTGAAAACAAGTTGTTTCCAAGATGGAAGTTTCCTCCCGTTTGGGAACACTGTATCTGAAAGTCGGATTCTAAACTGCTGACACAGCAACAGTTTCATGTTTTTAATATGGCTCTGCTTTATTTTGAGATGCTTCTGGATGGAAAATGACTTATCAGCTTAACTCATAAAGACCCAGTGGTACGTTTGTGGCGGTTCCCAAATGAATTTTTCTCCATATTTAACCTTCCTTAAGTGATTTATCACATTTGTTGTAATATTATCCTCTTTATTTTGTGTTTTTTCAGTGAAAATCTGGTATTTTTCTAGATTTAATTCACTGATCATGCAGATGTTCATGAAAGCTCAGAGTAAAGTCAAAGGCTATTATATCAGAAACAGAGAAAACTGAAGAAAAAGTGACTTTTTCAGCAACATTTATCATTAACTGATCATAAACCGTGTCCATCCACTGTCATTGATCCAACTCCATGGGTTTTACTGGTGAAACAATGTAGTAGAAGATGACGGTGTTTCCACGGTAACTGTGGAGCCTCTGAACGTCCAAATGGGTCATATCTGATGACCATGAAAAGATGACAAACTGCATTTTACACTAATTATTTACATGTATTAATAGAATTAATAGAACAACAGGTATCGCACATGTTAGATGAGCAGATGGTTTTGGTCGATGGTGGATGTTTTGGTCTTTATGGGTTAATAATAAAGATAAAAAGGACAAAAAGAAGAAATACATAACATCAGATTGGGTTAAAGGAAGATATTTCTGGTTTGTCACTGCAACATTAATGAAAAACCTTTTTATTAAGCAACTTAACATGCACATTATATCCACCACAGATACATCCCCTTGGGTAAAATACAACAAATTCCATATTGTGGCTCCTCACCATCTGCATTGATCAGTGGACGCTGCAGCACGCATGTAGCCTGAGGGGTCTGAGATGGAGACTGACCTCTTTCATTAAAGGTAATGAAGTAAACACACAAAAGGACTTGACCTAGGTGCATCAACTCTCAACCAAAATATGCTGACACTGCTCCAGGGGGCGAATTTATCTGCCGAGAGACAGCATTGTGCTCCTCGTCTGTGAAACAGTTTAAGATTGGGAGGCCTGTTCTGGAGGCAGATCAAGGCATTATTGACTTAAGCAGTTGGATGTATACTTGCTGAGCTTGTCTACTACTGTAAATCAGAGCTCCAATCCCTGGAAGGACGCTCCCATTGTTTAAGTGAACTGCTAGATTTTTATTCAAAACAGCCACTTGTCCAAGAAAACTTAATTAATCTTATCTCAGTGCAACAAACGTAACAACATATAAACAGCTGGACCAGTTGGCTGCAGTCCCCGCTGCACACCAGGAAGGGGTCTTTCCAGTCAGACCGGCTCCCCCTCAGGGCAGCTTGACACCGTTCCAAAGTTCAGACGAGTATCAGGGTCAGACGGGTCCAAGTTCTATCATCACGCCAACTTTAAAGTCAGCAATGGAAAGTTGATGGCAGAAGGCTATTTTGGGTTTGAGGGGGAGAGGGAATGGTTGCTTGACAGCCAGTGAAAAGATAAAGGTGGTAATTGACAGTAAACCCTGAAAACACACACAATGGTTCAGATTAACCAGGTAATGAATATTTGCTCTTGAGTGCACAAAAAAAAAGAAGTCATGTTTTTTTAGAAAGATTTATATGCTTTTTAACTGCTTTGGAGCTCATTCTGTTCACATTTTTAGAAATCCTGACATAGCGTTCATGTTTTTGGTGTTTATCTTAAATAAAATTAGTCTGAGTAGTGCCAGAAGGCTGCTGATGAGAGAGAAAAACAAGATACTGGTGCGTGACCTGTTGCGTCTGTTTAAACTGATGCGTACATGATCCCTTCAGAGAGTATTTGGAAGTAAATCCGTGCTTTGGAACCCTTATCACAGTATCTTGTCAGCTTCCTCAAATTCCACCGTCAGATCTGCCGGAAATGTCATTATAAGTGAGATAAAAAAGTTGTTTTCTTTATTGAGAGTCTGGTTTAGACCAGCTCTATATGTAAAGTGTCATGAGATAACTTCTGTTATGATTTGGCGCTATATAAAAAAAAAAGATTTTGATTTGATTTGATTATAAGGATATTCACTTTGTAGGATATGGAGTAGACTGTTGTCTCATCTGTAGTTTGGCTTTGACCAAAGACAGAAGGTGTAAACGTCTGACGCAGATTCGATCAGCCCCCTACATGCCGTCCCAGTACAGTTGTAACGCACTCATGTAAATACATAGGAAATCACACAGAGAGTGAGAGGATGTGATGCTCATCAATGGGCTGTGGCGAGACAGGCCAAGTCACGGCTGTTTCTTTTGATTTATAAAATGTACATCAGTGACAGGATGTACAGTAAAGTCCTCCTCCCTCAGAGACCTGTGATTTTTTTTATTTTTTTTTTTTACTGTCTGCAAGCACGTTGCAATTTTCCGGATGCTATTTCACACATAAATGTACTTATGTGTTAAACAAGGTGTAAACAACAGCAAACAAGGGACTGTGTCTTCTTAATTCCCCTGTGTTTAAGGTCATATCTTGAAGCTGTTACATGCTATTTAAGATGCTTCACATTCATAATGGTATTTTTGTGTACTACTCCGTACTGTGAGCCTATTTTGTATGCAAATATGTTCAATAAATATATAGCACTGTCCTATACTCATTCAATATGTACTTTCTAGTGGCTGCAGCATATGTTTTAATCACTTCCCGCTTTTTTTTTTTTAACTAGACATTTATATGTGATTTCATGCCCTTCCAGTCAGGTTGTGCAACATTACAGGGCTCCAAATATAACACTGGATATAGTAGCTCATCGCGTATGTCAGACATAAAATGCAAACACCACAGCTCATGGAATTTATATGATGCTGATGCCATTCTCATTTATAGCTGCGGAATGATTAGGAAAAGACTGGTAGCCTATACGTCTGAAACAGCTGGACGTGTGGATATATTAAAAACAGATGTGGCTTGGAATGTCCACCACATGGAAAAGCTGATTGTACCTATACCTCTACGGTAATAGGGGACCTAACAGCCAAAAGTCTAGTCAACTGAGCTGAAAAAAGAAAAAAAAAAAAACTTTTTGGAAAGTTGCGGCATTTAAACGCCGAGAGCGGTCTCCTGCGTTGAGCCCTTTCCTGCGGTTTGTTGACCTCATGGGTCTTTTAAGTATGATTTCTAAATTGAGGAAAAGTGATTTTTCTGTCCGCTGTGTTGTACACAAACATGAAACAGCAAGAATTTACTGTCACATATTCTACTGTGGCCGTGTCGGGATTGTAACTCCACAAACATAATTCCATATGGTGACTGTCTGCGTTGCAAATTAGCTACAGCTAAAAGAATCTTAGGACTGCTCAGAGCTGTTTGTGTACTTCCTTCCCCTCTTTCTTCCGATGATATCATTTGCCATAAGGCTAAGTTTATGATACAGCTCTTATATAGTGAGGAAAATCTTTTGCCATTTAACATAGGAACATGGAAAGCACAGGGGCAATAAACACAAATGTAAACTCTAATGGAATTCACACATTTTCCATAAAAGGACAGAAAGCTCTTCTTATATTCAAGGAAAATGTTGCACTGTATGTGAACCTTATGCTGAATGCATATACTGTAAATACACATGTGGAGGGCACGTGTGTCAAAGGAAGTGGCCTATGCTTTGGTGTGGCTCTTCCAAGGCCAGAGACCATGCTGTGTTCCTATAAATTCAGTTATGATATACTGTATATTGAATCCGGGCTTTACGGTCAGATGATCATACATAACCCCCTCTAGTGGCACCAGCAGCACTGACGACTGCAGGTATTTGGGTCCGTTCCTTGCCAGGCTTTCTAAATTGCAATAGCATGTGGCCGTGCAACAGAACATTTTACCTCGGGCTCAGTAGCTCAACGGAGAGGGATATTTATTGTGATTTGAACATGCAATCATGGAAAACTTGCAAGCATACCTCTGCACAAACCTCTCTGTAGACATTAGACAACCAATTTCCTTCTGCTAAATCACTTAGTGCTCTGATAGCTTCAGTGCCTTTGTGTTGATCTCGCTCTCGAGACACTCAGAAAGAGATATCCATACCACAAATGCTGGGTATCCGACTGTTAATGATTTTGACTTGCTTTTGGCCTCTCAATTTCCAACACAAGCTACACGGCGGGCCAGAAGAACTCGGCGAACGTGACCACTGCTTCACTCTCAAATTGTCCTGACCTATTCTGACGATTAACATCTGTGACAATACCATCTTAGATGACAGTACAAAGTGATCTGCAGGCTGCGTAGGGAAGAGTAGAGCTGTAATCGGACGGGCTTGAGAAGGTTACAGAATTAGATCATGTCTCATAAGCATCCAGCAGCATAACTGTGGTGAGTCTGAATGGCTCATTAATAAAGATTTGAGGCGTTCTCAATGGCCAGGTTGTCCACAGCACGTCACGTCTGAGGCTTACAGATTACTTCAGATGGCTGTTTGTGAGTTTACTCCATCCCCGTTGAGAAATATTTTGACCAATACTATGCTGATGTTTTGTTTTTCCAATTTATTTTTTAGCTTCTATAGCAGGATTTTGATCAAAGACACTGTACACACACACTACAATGTTAAAACCATGTAAGATATAACACAGTGTGATGGAGCTTTATCAGTTAATCAATCTCTCTCTAATATATTACTCATTTTCCCTTGTCATGAACATTAATTTCCAATAAATATTCAGAGTCATATTCAGTTTTGTTTGGCTATCAGACATCATTTTAACCCTCAAAGACCTAAACAGCTGCCACTGACCAAAAGCATCTACTGTTACAGAATGTTTAATAATTTCTGAATCACTAAACCTATCAATACATTGAAATAATTCATGTAAAATGCAGATTCTCAGCTTTTCAGCAGGATCTGATGTGTCTTTTTGTATATTCACAGGCTTTGTAGTGATTGTGGAAACACATGTATATCAATGGTTGTAGATACCTAATTTTTATTTTCAGCTAGGGTGTACTTTGCTGAAAAAGCCTTTGTTTTTCTTTATTTTCTCTGTGTTAATATTATTAACTCTGAGATTTTATGAACATCTACATAATCAGTGAATTCAATGTAAGACAATGCCAGATTTTCCCTGAAAAACATAAAATGCAGAAGATAATATTGTAATAAATCAGTTAGGAAAGTCACCATAAATATAGGTCTAGGTCTTTAATGGTCACACTTAATAAAATGCTTTTTCTCTGTTTCCCCTCATCAAATATATACAGAAACAATGAGGGAAGAGTTTTGGAGTCTACTTTATAATGGAGCATTTATAAACCAGATTATTTCAGTCATATATTGTTCTCCATTTTATAATGTCAGTCTACATTGTGATAATTAACTTAAAATGTCTTCTTAACAAAGAGGTTATAGGAAAAGCCTGAGTATTTTCAGAGTGAAATCAGTGAGTCTGTATAAAGAAGCTGTGGTTTGGCCTTTTCTCCAGAGGATGACTGCAGTCATTATATTAAGAAAGAAAAAAAAAAAAGAGGAGGACAACAATGAATGTATCAGAATTTTCTAAAACGTTCCACTCTTCAACACCCGCATTATTCAGTGTCTAATAAGAAGGCCTCGTTGTAAACAGACCCAACAGGGGAGGTAAACATGAGACAACCGCAAAAGCTTAATTGTCCTCCTTAACACAGAGATTTTCCAGGACTTTTCACCATGAAACTGTACTTTGTTATATCATGTAAGTGCATTTGGCACACTTTGGGTTTTTGAGGACAGAGGGGATGAAATGAATGGTTTCTGAAATGGATCTAATTGGATGTCTGGAGCAGAATGTTCATAAGAAATATCACAATCTTATTTTAGGTGTATTTAGGTGTTAGCTGTTCTGGTGCTGGATTATTCATATGTTGGTAAAGCTTCTAAATATCAGTAACACGTCAAAAAAAATCTCTATCTTTTAGTAAACATTTCTATTCCATGCATTTACCTCCTTATTTTATAGTAAATTTAAAACAATTCAAGTTATATGCACAGGTAAATGACATTTTACTGCTGGGACTGTGAGTGTTAATGTCATTAAATGGATTATTTTTTGCTGACACAAATTTAAGATGAAGGATTTTATTCTTTTATTATAAGGTGATTCATGTCTTTGCATTTGTATTTTCATTAAATTGCCCTCTAACGTTTCAATATTTAGAAATATGTGTCTCAACCTGTAGCACAAACTGACATCTGATTAAAATGATGAAATGCAGACCAGTGTAATAACAGTTTGGTGCTAAAAGTGCCACTGTATCTGCTTTATATTGCCTAGCGACACAAGCACAACACTGTCTGTCTCTGAAAACAACTATATTTTATTTGAATATCTGCATAAATCATAACGGGAGTGAATTAAATAAATATATTTGGTCACTTTGCTACAGCTGATGTTGCAGAAATGAACCCTGTCCTTGAACGTTGCCCTTATGAGAGAAGGAATAAATAAAAACGCTCTCTTTATTAATAATTTATAAATTTGCATCCAGTCATAGTGATTACTTAACTAAAAAAAATACACATAAAATAAAAGTGTTCTATTACAGAAATAAAAATTAATCTAAGGCATGTGTTACCCAATATTCCGCTTAAAAATACTGACCTTATAAAGCCAAAACAAAGTCGGTAATACTTTAGAAATAACAGCCCATTCAGTAGCACTAGACGTCATTCCCAAAGGAGCAGACACTGAATTCTGAGACTAATCACTGACACTGATTTATCGACTTTGATTCGTTTTCCAGATTGCTGAAAAGCTCTAAAAGCATTTAGTTATGACCTCATTTATATGACATTCAGATCAAATTCAGAAAAGAACGCTGACGTCAGATGTGAAAGTGTATACTGCCACCCAAACAGACAAACGACTCATGCTAAACTCATTGTAATCAAATGCACTAGTAATACAATAGAAAACCTTTTTTTTTTTTTTACAGAATCAAGTTGTTAAAATGATCACTCATTCACTACTTCAGTCAGCTTCCTCAGTTCTTCACTTCATTCCGACCAAGACATGGAAAAAAGGAATGTTTTGATACATATAAATGTGTAAAATAAACTGGAAATCAGTTTCATTTGCCCAAAAATAGCATATTGACTTTCAGATAGTATATCCTCTATGACATTTATTAGCGCACCACACACCAGGAATTAAAAACCACACCGTCTTAAAAGTCAAGGCGTATCACACCATCCGGATTTATTTTTCCCCTGACGCTCCCTTCGTGGAGCTATAATTATATAAATCTCATTTTCATAAATCCATTGTAAAACCAACAGAAACTTCCATGTGGAACAACGACTCCTCGGTTCGAGCTTAACCGTGATAAATCAGTGTGGGAACTGTTGCTAATAGTTCATCAGCGTTTGCATCGCTCGCAGGGATTAAACATTGTGACTTTCCTTTACTCAGCTATAAACAGTCTTCAACTTTGCACCTTTTCTTGGGTGGCTGAATGGTATAGTCATCTGGACAAATGGAATAATTATTTGGGTGTCTGTCTGCTGCTGTGGCTTGCGCATATAAGCAGGTATGACTAAAATGGTATCTGCAGCAGGAATGTTGTGGCTAACCACAGCTATGAATGGAGAGAAGCTTCACATAAACACAGTTGCCTTGTTTCAATCCAGATTTATACATACTTAAACAAGACAGTTTTAACACAGTATATACATCTTGTCAGGTTGCTCACAAGCAAATCTCGGGGCTTTGAATGAACCGTGTCACTTTCTAAAGTCTACGGCAACCTGTGTGTTTTTCAGTCTGGGTAAAAAAAATAATATTACATTTCATTTTAATTTTTAGGAATTAATCTCGCAATCAATCATCCTTAGTCAAACTCTATGTACAAGCTGTGATGAGACAACATTAACAACCAGGCTGGCTGTCTGGGTGAAAATAGTACCACCACTTTTAAAGGACCCACCAGAGAGTAACACTGAATTACAGCAGTTCTCGCTCATTTATCACGGCCCGGGGTTCAAACTTCAGCTGGAGAGGCTGTTCAGATTGCAGCCAGGATCCTACTCAGGAACAAACAGGCTGCCAACAAGAACAGCCACAGCTGGAGAGGAAAATAAAGCCTCTTTCTTCAACATGAAATTTGCTATGTTGACTTGGGGTGACATTGGGCTGCATTTATTTCTAAAACGGGCACGTCTCGAGCCTGAATGCCCAATGTCACGTCCCACCTTGAAAGCTGTAATTAAACAGTATGAATGGATAGTTTACACTAAATATGATTTCTCTGTAATAACTGATAGACATTATAATAAATGCATGTCAAATCACTGAACTAGAAACACCTTCATAACCACAGTTTATACCATTACTGCCAATAGATGAAGAATACTGAGAACTAAGTGAATAATAGTGATTCAGGTGAAAGGTTTGGTTTGATACAGTCGATTTATTTGGTAATTGACTCGTTTATGTAAAATCACAATATTATATGTTTCCTGTGTCTTGCTGATCAGATTTTGCCAGATGCAAACTGGTGCCAGGTCCATTCTAACATTGATACTGTATTTCTATAAAGTTTTAGGTCCAAGCGACTTTCATTTGACATAATATCTGTCCACATGACAACACAAAAACAACAACAAACTGGTACATCACTCTGACAAACCACTGCGTATGTTGGACTTAAAGCTGCTGACACTGCAGATAAAACTGGGTGCAAAGGGTTTAATCTGTGACGAAGGTGAAAAAACTACAATTTAAGTCATAAACTTCAGTCACTGTAAGTGTTGAAGGGTATTCTTTACATGGTATGGATTCTGTCTGGTCCGTCTCCCTTTACACGCCTGGATTTGATGTTTCAGGTGCAGCTTCATTACATAAGGTAATAATAGACGTGCAGAAAATGGTGCGATTCTATTATTTTCCATTGTCTCTGTTTCCACATGGATCCACACACTAGAGTTTTAAAAAATCCTAACACTGTTAATGTGTGGACGAGGGCCAATATATAGAGAAAATTGTCTGTTTTATCAAAATATGCATAAAAGTGTGGATGGTGCATGGATGTGTTTCTACTTTTCTACGCAGAAACGTTTCCATAACAGCACGAAACAACATCTTTATACTTATTCTTGTGTTTTGGACTGAGAGGAGAGAGCTGCAGGTGGAAGGTTCTGCTCCCGCCGCTTTAATAGGAGATGGTGACTTTGCAAAGCATTAATACTGATATAAAACATTTGCAGAACCTTCTGTTTTTCAGGTGGCGTTTTGCCTTTATTGGATAACCTGAGAGATACCGATCCAAAATGTAGAGTGAAGAGAAGTGGGATGATATACAACAAAGCTAATGCGATGGAATTAAACAATCTGCAAACCATAATCCTTCAGCCACCAGATATGTCTTTTCCCCCTTTTTTTATGCTCAGCGACCATGAAACGATAACAAGTGTGAGGAACAGTGTGAACTTTCAATGATCCCTCACAGTGAAGTTTTAGTAAGTGGCTGGACTCGAAGCGAAGCAGTTCCAGTAATCAATAAAACAATGACAAATGGCCAGACACAATCTCCCTTTCATCAGACATTTGCATTTTCATCGGCAAATTCCAGCGGAGTGATTTGTCCAATGAAAAGTTGAAACATGTTTTTCCTGAAACATGCGGTTGTGTAACACAGCATTCTGAGCAGGAGCAAAATCAAATGTCTACCGTCCATATATTTTTTACTGAATTTTGGATAGTGAACTCATTCCATATTACTGGACAGCCTTCTGCAAATATAATTCAAACAGACTGTAAATGATGCGACATCTGGATGACTTACAGCTGTCACTAATCACAGTAACACACTAATTTCATAAAGCCTGAAGACTTAATCCTCATCTTGAGTGTTTTTTTTTCTCTGTGATATAAAAAGAACAAATCTGATGTAAGTATCTCTAAATATAATACAGACAGAAATAACTACTCAGTGTTATATTTTGAGGACTTTCCCCGGTTTCCTGCATAGCAACCATGTTTACTCATGGCTAATCACTAGATGCCATTTCAATGCATCTCAGTTATTCTTCTGGCTGTGTACTTATATGGCTAACTCGCTACACATGTGCGATAAGACATGTATTTGAAAGGAAAAAAAAAAGTTTCTTCACACATTCTTCTCTCTGGTGCTAAATAATAAAACTTCCAATAGACCAATAAACGCGTCTCAATCCTTCTCATCATTACAATAGACATCCTGTATTCGTTTATACTCAAATGACCACTCACATTCTTTCTCAGAACTTATTGCTCCAAGTGGTGTCTATCAGTTGCTGAGCGCTGATGTTTACAGAAAAAAATAATCATAATCAAAACCGGCCTTTAATGGGTTTTCTTTTTTTTTTTGTAAAACCTCTGACTCATTTTGATTTCGGTAAAGGCATCATCAGATAGTTAAGATCCAAAAAGCCTCGCCAGACGTTACGGGCAGAGTGGAAAAGCTTGATTTGTATTTCCTCGACAAATACGATGACGTAGGACCCCTGATTGGACGCATACACTGTGTGTGCAGAGTGAATATATTTATGACGTTCATATTCGTATCCATCTTTCTTTTTGTTTTATTCTGTTACGCAGCCTGATACATAATTCACTTTGGAGGTCAATTAAGACTTGATGTTTGTTCTTTGTGAGATTAACAAATAACAGGCTGTTCTGTTCTGTGTGCAGGTGGTACCACCAGTCATACCAGACATTCCAGCCACCTCCATTGACAAATCCTTCAAAGACCAAGGGTTAAGCCTTTAGCACACACACGCACACACACACACACACACACACACACACACACACACTCGGTCATTGCCAAGTCTATTATGTAACGTACACATGCTGTTCTGAGACTTCGGCAGTGGCTGTCCCTCGCTGAGCTGGACACAGTGAAGACAGCGGTTGCCGTATAAGGTCAAGGATACTGTGTCGTCACAGAGGGTTTCCCAAAATCTCACTCCTACACAGAATGGTATGTACTTGAAACAAAAAAAACAAAAGTATTTCAGTTTTTTAGTTGTATTTGAGTCATGTCTGCACAGGTTTTATCATTTGCAGGTTTTTGATTGCTAGTGGAACACTTGTATTTGTATGTTTTGCGCTTAGGCCAGAAGCCTGAACGTTGTTTATTCTAAGAGGTTCTTTCTAATGCAGTCATAGCTGATGTCATTTCATTTTTACTCAGTAAATTCACTGAGTGATTGTCTTTGGAGTGGAGTCATATTCACTGTGGTAGCCGGAGACGTGCTACTGAGCCACTGAGGCCGTTCACTGTATTAGATGATGATTAAGTAAAAAAGATTCAATACGATCCCTCCTCAGTGGTGGGAAGGGTTTAATCAAACACAACGTATCTGTGATGACATCCTCACTTGATTTATGATGGGAGATTAGTGCGGAGGGCTCATGAAGTCCAGACTGTTATCATTAAGGTTCATCTTCAAACGCACCCACACACACAGTCACACAACAACCAGACTCTTTGTGGTTAGGATTTGCAGTGTAAGGTATGTGAAATGAAACATCTGGGAGAAACACCATTGGAATATACTGCAAAATCACAATTTTAAACCTTTGTAAATCATGCATGATCCCCATGTGCTTAGATGAGACAATATTTTTTCCTTGATTTAAGGGGCAAAAAATGTGTGTTATTGAACAGTGTTTGTAGTCAGTGCAGATGTCCGGTGTTAAACTGCTTTCACTTAGTTCATTTCTCATTTGGTATCTAGACTACTAATAACTAACAGCTGTTCTTCTTTTACTAATAATTCCTTTTGGGCTTTTTAGGACGTCTCTTGCTTGCAAAGATGAGTTTTACAGTAGCCTGAGTGGGATTATGTTGTTATCGTTCAGTCAGGAGGACAGAGACCTTTGACATGCTGTAGCAGGAGAGGCACAGGTATAATTAATAACACTGATGATGGATACATTCCACTCTGCTGAGCCAGTTTCTGGTTTCTTGTATCGTGCAGGCTGGTTCACTGGAATGGTTTATTAGTGTGCGAGTTGGAACTGAGTCATTGTTAATGCTATTAGTTGCACCTGTGCTTTTCCATCAGTCACAAGAATCATCCCATTTTCAGCTGCTTGGGTTTGTCTTAAATGGGTTTTCAGATAGTTTTCAGCAAAGCATAAAAAAGAAAACACAATAGAACCTGTTTAACTCTACCTACCCAGCACCTAAGATATAAATGACAGACATATGTATAGTGAATTCAAGAATGAAAGAGCCACATTTGTCTCAGGACAAAAGCACAGTTACAGCTCTAATTCCAAAAAGGTGGGATGTTGGTTGAAATGTAAATAAAAACAGTATGAAATGAGTTACAAATCTCATAAACCCATAGTTTATGCACAACATAAAAATATATCAAATGTTTTAACTGAGAAAAAAATGTAAAAATTAAGAAAAAAAAAGGTAATTTTGATGGCAGCAATAGATCTCCAATAAGTTGGGATGTAACAAAAGGCTATGAAAATAAGTTGAAATGAAAAAAAACAAAACATTTTGTAATTGATGAGGTTAAATAGCAAAAAAGAGGGTCTTATTGAAGAGAGTCCCTCAGACGTAAAGATGGCAGAACTCTGTGAAAAATTAACATCTACAAATAACAAACATCTAAAATATCCCATCATCTACAAATCTTTGTATAGATTGGATAAAGCTAAAAAATCAACATTGAATGAGTATATCCCCAGTCCCTCAGGCAGCACTGCATTAAAGCCAGGCATGATTCTGAAATGGAAATCACTGCACAGGCTCAGAAACACTGTCCATGAGGACGGTTCACCATCCACAAATGAAGGTTAAAACTCTAGAAGAAGAAGTCATATGTGAAGATGATGTAGAAACATCATTTAGAATAGTCTGAGGCAAAACTGCAAAAAAACTGTTCAGTCATCAGATGAGTTCTGGAAACCATGGACACTGTGTCGCCTGTACTAAAGAGACAAGGGACCATCCAATGTGTTATCAGTGCTCAGTGCATCTCTGATGGTATGGGGGTGCATTAGTGTCTATGGGATGGGGAACTTGCACATTTGAATATGTGCTATCAGTGCTGAATGGTATATACAGACTTTAGAGCAACATATATTCTCTTTTTCAGGGAAAGCCTTGCATATTTCAGCAAATGTTAAACTCCAAACTGCATGTATTAATAGCATGGTTTTATAGTAGAAGAGTCCAGGGACTGAAGTGACCTGACTGTTAGGGTTGTACTTTCAGACTACAAACAAATGCTTTATATTTCCTATTTGCTTTCTTTAATCCACTGAAGTAACTATATTAATAAGTGCATTTAATAATGTTAATAGTCAAACACTGCCAAGGCCTGCATTACAGTCTGCAGAGTGAAATAAGAACTAATAAAGAGAAAGAGTAATTGCTTTATAGTTCACTACATCAAAATGAACACTTTCCAAAATGACAGATTCCCAAGTCTTAGCGTCCACTTATCCCACACTAATTACTTAAATAACTAAAAGATGAATACTCATATTAAGGGTTGTTCATCATATTTTGTTTATAAACCAAATGATTGCATTACAACATGATCTAAGCCCGATGCCAGAGAAAAATAATAGTACAAACTAATACAGCAGACTAAAGAAATGGCTTAGTGGAGCGTTGTGTTGGCCGGGTCTGTTCTTCGTCTGGGCGAGAGCTGCTGCTCTCCCATTTCCTCTTCTCTGTCGCTCCTTCTCCCAGCTGAGGTAAAAATGAGTCACTGAGTCAGCAGCTGTTCTCCGTCATCCCCAATATCTCCCAGGATTCCACAGGAGACTCGCTGCCGAATCGCTGCACTCTGACAACATCACTTCCCCTTTGGCCTTTTATGGACATATTCATTGCCGGCAAAGAGGCTGTAAATGATCATTTTCTTTTTGTTTGTGTAAGTAAATGTGTAATTTATATGGTTTATTTAATAGCTTTTTGTTTAAACAAATCTTGTGTTTGACCTCAGACATCACAGTGTAACAAATTCATTTTACTGCCATCTTTAAAGAGATTGCCTTCCTTGTAGTGGTGGTTGTACATCACAAAGATCAGCTATATTTTTCTTCCAGGGGCCACCTACATTAGCATCAAGCAGGTTGTATAACTCACATACTTCAGAGGCAAAAACCTCAATGAGTCTTTGAAGGCATCCATACATCACACATCCTCACAGAGACTGGTTCTCATCAACTGGTGTGGGTTACATTAAGTGTTCTCCTCGCATTTTATATCAAATATACAGAGATACAAGAATCATTGTTTATAGATAGGAAACATTTGCTATGTTTGAATGTATTAGGGTTCAAGAGGCAGCTGGATTCTGTCTTAAACTGAAGGATCGGTCACATTCTTTTTTATTCTCAGGGATGGAATTCAAAAGCAAATAGTTGGTACTGTTTTTATACTGTTTTCGCTGGATAGAACAAAAATGAGTCATAAAATCAAAGGGAGGTCCCCGTTTTTTTCAGACCTGTTGATTACGGATGAGTGGATTCCATTATTGAATGTTTAAACCGAGGTGTTTAGTTTTCCCATTCCACAGGCTGAGAGGACAGGCAGGTCTCTGTCTTGCTCCATCTCATCTTCCTTCCCACTTTCCTGTGAAGGGAGGCGTTGTGCCGCGTGTTGCTTATTTGAGGAGTCACCATGGAATCTCCTGTCCCTTCTGTTTTGACCGGTCGGGATGAGAGCTGGACCTGTCACTGCCCACTGACAGGTCATTCTCAGACAGCCCACTCTGCTTGATGTTTATCCACGAGCAGAGTCTCGGTGGAAAGTACAGCTTTGAAAGAATTCCTGGAGACAGGCACATCTCTCTCCAGCCTTTCACCTGTTTTGTTTTCCAGGTGGAGCCCTGCTGGGCTTTCTCTCCACTCCTTGGGCAGTTTATTGCTCTACCTCATCTATCCACAGTTTCAGAAAAGCCAGTGGAAAGAAACAAGTGTGTGAGATAAAAATCACTGCATTGGGTATTAATTGTTGCTCTGAGTCAGGATCTGGCTGTATTTATTTTGGCGAGCTAGGGACGTTTTAGCATCAGGGCACAGGGCACCATTGTTTTGTAGCTCAATTGTGGGCCACAATGCCTGAAGCAAAGATACTCATTGGTCCAAAAAATTACCTCTGAGGATGGTTGGGCACAGCTTCCTTGAACAATTTCTTCCTTTGTCAGTGGAGGTAAGTCTTAAATGAGTGAAAGCTCTGCAGAATCACCCCTTAGCTAATATATATAAGCATTAATTCACTTAGAAATATGTTCTGCCAAAGAGGTAGTGTACTTTTTTCTAATTTAGAACATTCTGCAAATGTTTATGCTTGTGATTGTAATTAATTAGATGCAAAAATGAACTGCTGATCATTTTCCAGAGAACAAATTTCAGCTGTATCCCAAAAATACAGCAGAATATCTTTCATAATCAAGTTCTCAGACTTCAGCCAGAAACTCTCATTTCTATAAACAATTTTTGGGATAGGGGCGAGTACCAAGGAAACACTGAAGAATCTCTTAGCAGTGATAGCAAACAACAGTGTGACCTCAGTGTGGATTTTATAATGATGTCTGGCTCTGCCCTGAGTGTATGCTGATTAC
This sequence comes from Apogon talboti, assembly GCA_037367365.1. Classification (NCBI taxonomy): domain Eukaryota; kingdom Metazoa; phylum Chordata; class Actinopteri; order Kurtiformes; family Apogonidae; genus Apogon; species Apogon talboti. The sequence continues at coordinate 5,478 of JAPQRQ010045195.1, read as the reverse complement.
TAGCGAGTGCAATTACTCGTGCATTAACATAAAATGATCACTTAAGTGTAATTTCTGACTCCGGATGTTTGATCGTGTTGATATCAGCATTAACAGCAGTTACTGATAATCAAGATATTATTATTGGATGCTAACAAGCACATACAGAATAGCTGACGTGGGTTATTGCAAATGTTTAAGGGGACTTTTCTGGTTCTTGTGGGATATACAGAAATGGGTGGCCCCTCCCTGTGTGTGTAGTGCTTGGCTACCAGACCTTTATGACACCATGTATCTGTACACCGGCCAGACTAACTTTCCCTCTCATTTGAGTTCAGTGCCTGCTTTTCTGCATTTATATTCTGCACATAAGCGGTGAGAAAGTGAAGAAATGAGTTCAAAGCTCATAAGTAAAGGCTTTTTTACTGCATCCTCGGGAGAAAACGTGTCTCATTGGATCAGATTGTGGATTGTGAGGTCATTTCATTAAAACCGTGTCTCACCCTGGGCCTGTTCTATCCAGGGGACCACCTCACACCCCATTTTAAATATTCCACCGTGGCAAGTGCAGTGAGATCAGCAAATAAATGATCTGCAGAGCAGGTCTTGCATATTCAGTATCAGTTAGTGCTTGATGCAAATAAGACCTCAGGGCAGTAGAACAAGCCTCAACATCTGCAGCGTCGTGTCCTTCAGCTCATCTTCTCAGAATGCGCAGCTATCGGAAACTCCATGGCTGAAAACACCTTCAAACATCATCTGGTCCTCCTTAACACCCTTAAGTGGAACTGCCCATTTGGGCTCAGTTTTGTGTGATACTTCAACTGGACTTGGCAACTTGTTGTTTTTTTTTTCATTGTTGGAGCCATTTGAAGGAATTTTACTGAGACTTTTTTGACTGCCACCTCATGAAAGACTCAGTTATTCTCTCTCCAAAGGCAACAATCTGCACGTGTTGATTCTCACCAGAGCTGACAGTGTTGTGCCTGTATCACAGTGATTTAAAGCCTTCTTTGGGTCAATATTGATTAAGTGAATATGAAATCAATATGTAGAAAAGGGCAACCAATCTTTGTATTTGGAAAAATGCAAATCATTCCCCTTCCAGGACCATCTGTTTGTCATTTCTGCTTGTGTATGCCTCGGAGTGGAAGTCCACAAAGTGTTGCTATGTACAAACCTTGCATATGGTCCCAAAGTCGACCATTGGGGAGCATGCTCAAGCTGGCAGGAGGTCAAATGGCATGTCCAAGTCCATGGAGGGGAGTGGGAGTGAGAGGAGGACATGAGGAGGCAGGGAAGAGGCCTTTGAGTCACGCAGCACAAAGGAGTGAATCAGGCCTCTGCTGGGTTTTGTGACTGACTGATGTTTGGATCCGCCGCAGCCGTGGAAATGGCTGGAATCTAAGCCATGACTGGAAAGACACTCCACATGTGTATACTTGACAGGAGTGTGTGCTGATGAGCCCACACACTTGTTAAGTCAAAAGTCACATATGCACGTCGTACACCCAAATTCTCAGACACATCAGAGAGGTCATTTTCTGGTTGAGATGATCTACTTGAAGTGCAAGAATCGTGCAAGAATCGTGCAAGAGCATTACGCATATTAAATCTTTCCTAGTCAGGAAAATTGAAGTGTTTATTCAAAGTGAAAATAATCAGAGATAAACATGGTTAGGTTTGGTTATGCAAGGGATATTTGGTATTAGTAACTCTTCATACTTTCCTTTTCCCCTTGTTTGCTTCAGAAGAGAGGTGTACTTTTTTTTTTTTTTCTTTTAGATAGAGTAAAAATGGGCACATGTATGATAGTTTACATACCACAGAGGAGACAGATTATGTGGACACACAGAGCAGAGACAGGAAGTACTACTCCAAACACTAGAGAAATTTCTCACCTTAATGCTAAACCCGTCGCTGAACCCATGCCAGCCTCACGATGGGACAGCCAAAGCTAAGATTAGACACCGCGAGGATATGAGAGGACTGTGTTAGATAAAAAACATGAGCCGCTGACACTGTTTATTTCTCTTGCCACTTCCTGTCAGCTGTGGAAACTCAACTTTCTCAGAGATACCGTGTGTTTCAATATTGCTGCGTAACGCTGCCTCCTTTAAGTCTGCATCCCCACATGATATATCTTTGTTGCTTAAAGGCAGGCAAAAGAATGAACCTGTTATTTTTTTCACAATAACCAGATGCCCAGAAGTGAACACAGACATTATATTATTAAAGTTCTCATATGAAGGCATTCTTATTGAAGCACGGGTTATGCTGCTGCAGACTGCTGAGTCTGGGACAAAAGCTCATTGACCTTTGAGATAAAGCAAACCAGATTTCCACAAGCAGAGAGAAGCAGTTTCTTCACAGTAACCTTTGCGACTTTCTTTTGAAGGTGACTGCATTTAGTAAAGCGAGGACAGCCAGCATCACAATCCAAAACTATTTAATCAGAGTCTCTTATAAGCTGGAATTTGGAGGACAGCCATGGTCACGCAGACTGGGAAGTCTTAAATCAAAAATATTTCTACAGCAGTTACCAAATTCACATTTTCTACGCTCTCCCTTTTGTTCTTTTATTCTCCCATCATGCCTTGGCAGTATATTCCCTGTTATGCTTTCAGCAGCCATATTGTCACTGACCTGAACTGTTTTATTTGTCTCCTATGTAAAAATAATGTCTGCAGAAACATTTTGTGATTTGCACCTGTTGTTTTCACAGATGTTCATGGCTACTCGCCTATAAACAGAATTATTTTAAAAGAAAGAAATTACTGGAAATGTTTTTAATTTATTAATTTATTCTCATTTCAGGATTTTATGCAAATATTGTAATCAACTCTTCTAGGTCATTTGGGAGCAAAGCATTCTTGCATGTGTACATAATGTTTACAGATTTTTCAGAAATCATCCACAGAAGACGATAAGAAATGTTTACACGCATTTTTATTAGTATGATTTAACATCAGATTGAAAATAGTTTGACCTGGGGACCATCTTTATTAGTCTTAAGCCAAAAAACATATCTCCCCCAATATGTTATTCATTTTTGTAGGAAATCGGCATGAAGCCTGCTGTATGTGTGAGGGTAGTACAGCTTATAAAGAAAATGTCCTGAATGGTGAAAACTGAAAATCCAGTGAGTCCCAGAATACAGATGAACTGGATCTACAGTGCTTTACATATGTGGATAGTCGTCTTTGCTTTGGCCTGGTCCACGTTAGATGGATCAAAACGCAACAGAAAACTTAGTCTCTATCAGATAAAGAGGCCCAAAGACCTGGAGACATTTCAGGCACATGTGGCCTTCTCTGCAGGGCTAAAGCCTGGGGAGCAGTGGGACTGATGATAAGCATTTCTCTGAGGATCGTGGGTCAGAACCTATGAAGATCAGTGCATGAGATTAAAGCATTCTTTAGGAATATTATCAGATTTAATATTTACCTCCCTGAATAACGGCTCAGCTGTCAAAGCACATTTTGACTATGTCATGTCACCGCTTTATTTCAGAAAATAGGCAGATTATTTAGCCTGTGAGAATACTTGACCTCAAAGTACCTTTTTTGTAACTGTACCACAATCCCTGCTACTGTTTTCATCACATATGATCATCTTCTGCTGCCAGCACGTGTCAAACACGTGTAAATTTCACAGGGGTTTTGGAGAATCAATCAAATCAGCAAGAATGACTTCAAAATATGTGTGATTATGTTTAGGAAGCATTCCAAATTCACCACTACCTTATAAAAACACCAACCTACTGTTAGAAGTCTGCACTGTTTCCTGTCCACACACTAATGTTTAATTGAGGTGACATTGGCGCGAACGGCAGGACACATTTGAGGTGGCAAGGAAAAACACAGCAGGCTGCCTCTGCACTGAAGATCCTATATTCTGTTGGTTTCGGTTTGGTACAAGAACAAATATTAAAGTCAGGCTTCAAAAAAAAAGGCTCTGGTGCGCCTCGTTTCCCTGGAGCTTACATAAAGAGACGACGACCACAACATCTCTCCCTTTCTCTGTGCAGCTGTAGGACTCCTTCCCTCTCACCCACAGCACACCAGCCTCACTAGACATCTCGTATGACTGCTGTCAGCACGATCATTAAGCCTTTCAGTCTGGGTCTGTTTAAACAAGCTCCTCCAGCAGCCAGCGGCCACACAAAACCATTTCCCAGCCACGGGATGATTTGCTTCTCCATGCCCAAATTCATGCCTTGGTCCATTTAATGGGTGGTCAAACATACTTATTGTAAGGTAGAACAAACACTCCAAGTCATGTTTTTGTTAGCTTTTGTTAGCGTGGCTGCTTGTGATGAAAGGGAAAGAACTACAACCACCTGTTTGTGTTTTCACCCAAGAGAAATGTAAGTTAACGTTTGTGAGAGAGTGTCTTATACTCGGAATGGGGCAAAATATCAGTGCAAATCAATACAGGAACATGTTGCATTACTTTCTTGTCATACATTATTGATGCAGTGGTTTTTTAATTAAAATATGTGGCACAAATGTAGATGTGGGAGTTGCAGTTAATGTTTGTGTGTGTTAAAGGTATTTGTTGCAGACATGAAGCAAATAAAATGAAGTTGACTGGAACATATCTTCTACAATGAAATACAAGTCAAAGTAAATTTTATTATTGTTGCTTTTATTCATTCATTCATTCATTCATTCATTCATTCATTCATTTTCCAAATGACCAAAAGCAGGAGCCCATCCCAGCTACTAACAGGTGAAGGCAGGGTACACAATGTGACACCAGTTCTTTTTTGTATTGTTATATTATTTTTGTTAATTTGCACTTTCCATGTGTGTCAACTATTTATTATTCAACAGTTTACATATTTGCATAGTTTTGCCTTTTTAGGACTTGTTGCTGCTGTTCTTAATAGTTTTTTTTTTAGTACTATTAGGCAAAAAATTGTCTATTAGCATATTGTTATTGAAGTGGTTTCAAATGATGTGTAACGTCTACATCTGCTCATTGTCTGGGTTTTAAGGCTGTAGAAAACGTAATCTGTGATGCAGGTTTTTGTCTGATCATAGATGATTCCAGACAGGTAGAGAGGCTGAATATGTGATTAATAGTTGAAATTATTGATTCTGTCAGATGTGATCTAGATGTCTAGACGTGACTCTACTGGTGTCTCAGCACACAAGCTTATATTTAGCCTTTTGATTGGATTGAGACTTTGAGGACTGCAGAAGGAATGTGTGTATCTTCAGACTCTGGCATTTTGCACAATATTCATTCTTAAATTTTGGCTTTTTTGTACTTCTAAAGAACAGTATGATCTTTCTATTAGGGTTGTTTTCGACATTTTTGGATTCTCTTAACTCTGTTGAAGTGAAATGAAACCTGTTGTCCTTTGCCAAACTGAACATTTGATGTTATCTATCCCTTGTATTTCATTACAGTTCATCATAATTTACAGCAGGTGCCACCTAATGGAGTAGACTTCTGACACTAGTTGCATCTCCATTCATCCAGATGTTT